>JAQBSW010007277.1:0-41924 GCA_029291075.1 Eudiplozoon nipponicum
AAAGAATTGTTACCACCAACCGCGCAATCAATTATTGTTTAAATTGTATTGCCTATATATGTATATGTGGCGAAAGCTGCAAACAGTTAATGTTCGTGACTGCATAGAAATTGTGCAGCCGACATTTCCAGTCAAGTTCAATGTATGCGAGACTGCTAGAGGTGAGAGCCGCATATCTAAATTTGATTTCCATATATATTCAATGCGGTTTGATCCTCGATAGTCAGTTTGCCGTCGTACTCTGATGATGATCATGGAAGGTCGAAACGCGTCAGTGCGTTGCGGCTGGCGGTAGTTTTGTTATGTTGTTCGACGACTGGTTAAATACAATGGGATTGGTGTTTACTTCAAGCTCGCAAACTTGATTTAAAGAATTGTTACCACCACCCGCGCAATCAATTATTGTTTAAATTGTATTGCCTATATATGTTATATGTGGCGAAAGCTGCAAACAGTTAATGTTCGTGACTGCATAGAAATTGTGCAGCCGACATTTCCATTTTAAGTTCAATGTATGCGAGACTGCTAGAGGTGAGAGCCGCATATCTAAATTTGATTTCCATATATATTCAATGCGGTTTGATCCTCGATAGTCAGTTTGCCGTCGTACTCTGATGATGATCATGGAAGGTCGAAACGCGTCAGTGCGTTGCAGCTGGCGGTAGTTTTGTTGTTGTTCGATGACTGGTTAAATACAATGGGATTGGTGTTTACTTCAAGCACGCAAACTTGATTTAAAGAATTGTTACCACCACCCGCGCAATCAATTATTGTTTAAATTGTATTGCCTAGTCTCGCTATTGTTTTAATAAGAAAGTAACTTTCCCTTTTATTAGGTGTTATTTCATTTATTGCACAGTTTTTGTCAAGTTTAGTGTGCTCTATCTTAAATTTTTAAGATGCTCTACTTTCGATAATTTTTATCATACTTTTATTTTTGTCTAATTGCATTACATTCGTATGCAAATTAATCTGTTTAAGAAGGAAAACTCCAACTGCAATGGCCCAAGTGCCCTTTTAATATGTAAATACGAACGGAAATTAGGCAAATTATTACTACTTCGTGACTGGGAACTACATGTGAGCGACAAAGTGAGCTTTTGAAGCAAAGACCTCTGTGCTGTTTCAATGAGATAATTCTTAATATCACCTTACCATCTACTGAATTCAATGACACTCAAACGTCAAATATTTCTACGGAATCCCGTTGCTTCAATAAGCAATGCGTGCGAAAATTTTGTGGCAACCTCAACCTCGTCGGGTTACGCAACTATTTTAAATAGCTCTACCTACAATCAAATAGCCCTTGACCTCCGTCTAGCAGGTGTTCTTACGATTTGACTTACCTTTTATGTGCAACTACTGTATTTCTGCTTGCTGCCTACAAACCGCGAGACGGAAAAAATAGGGAATTCGCGCGTAGGTCCTTTGCCAAGATTAAAGATTACTATATTAAAAAGAAGAAATAGATATTCGTAGCTGGGTTTATAGTATATTTTGGGTTAAAAAATCGTTTTATCTGTGCACGAGATTATACTTTCCGTTAATGTTGGTCATAACTGAACTTATTTATTACTAGGTTCGCAACACCTAATACATACCTGCATATATATTAGTTCTCCGCCAGTAATAGTATTTATATTATAATCAAGGTTGCGGTCTTGATATAAACACCTGACCCATTAATTACTTACATATGTCAGTATAAATTAAGAATTGTATAGTAGAAAGGTAATTCTATACAATTCTATTTATACTGACATATGTAAAGTAAATTGGTCAGTGTTTATATCAAGACCGCAACCTTGATTATAATAATTGTTATCACCGCGCAACCAATGTCTGCTGTTTAATAGTATCTATATGCTCAATTTTTTGTTAAGTTTTGTTGTCTGGCCGTATCATTGCACACAACGCACTAGAATAAATGATATTACTTAATGAGGAATCAGCGCGAGGAATGATCGCTTTTATATGTAGTAAGTTATAAATTATTTATTTATTAAGTGAATTATTTACAAATAAAATAAAATGAATAATTACAGAATAATTCAAATCCGTTCTAGCAATTGTCATTCGTTTAGATGGCGGTGATCATCAGATTGTTTTATAAAACATGCCAAAAAATCCCGCTTGTATTAGCAAGGCATGATGTATTTGTGCATGATGTGTTTGAATGCCTATTTAAAGAATGACTTTTTAAAACCATCCTCCAAAGTTAATAAACAGAACATTTTTTCGCTTACGGTGAATATTAATCTGCCATTATCAAATGGTAAAATAACTCCATAACAAAATGGATAGATAATTCAGATTTACTCAATCGCCAAATCAAAAATATGCTGAAAGATCAAATATTCGCAATTTAACACAACTGCGTCTAGTTATATAAATCAAGGTTGCGGGTCTGATATGAATACAATTCCTTTTATGTACTTGTTTCCCTTTTTTTAATGAAAAAACTAACTGCTTCATCTTAACCTGCAAAGGATGTCAGCACATAACACTAAAGAATTTCATATCTATGGATTATGGACTGGCTTGTCCTTAGATGACTCTTTAATGGTGTTCTTCTTATCGAATATATATATATATATATATATATATATATATAATATGGGAAATATTAATCTATGGATTACGGTTCTTCTTATCGAATATATATATATATATATATATATAATATGGGGAAATATTAATCAATCCTGGTTCTTACGACTGCTTCTAATTTGAATATATATATATATATATATATATATATATATATATATATATAATATGGGAGTGTGTGACTATGATTAATCTAAATGGATCACTGGGGCTGATTTGTCAGTATATATATATATATATATATATGGGCCAACACTACGGTTCGAATATATATATATATATGAGAAATATTAATCGAATTTGGGAAAGGTGACAATCGAATATATATATATATAATATGGGAAATATTAATCAATCTATTATGGGATTACGGTGTCTTCTATCGAATATATATATATATATATATATATATATATATATATATAATATGGGAATAGCGTTTGCATCAGGATCGCAACATAGTTTATCAAATAAATACCACTTGTGATTATCAATAAAATAATGCCAATCAAAATGTAAAAATCGAAATATTAGACGATCAATTCAAATAGCAGAATGAGGCTGTAAATTAAGCAACCATTTTTGCGTGCAAGTTTTGGAAAAAAAATAGGGTAAAATTGTATGTACGTTAAGCCAATTTCATTCTTCTAAGGAGAATTTCATTAAATGAAGTTAAAGGCAAATCGTCACGAAGACCAGACAATTAATCAAGAAATAAATTGAGGGAGAAACCCTTTACAAAGAATTTAAGCAACCCAAAATTTGCAGTTTTGAAACTACATGTCGTGAATGTCGCCACCATGCTTGTATGCCAATCTAGTGGTACAGTGATACAAAATGTTATTGAATTTGGTAGCGATAAAGGGGTCAAGTTGAAGAGAATTTCGTGCGGCTTTCCTGCGCAAACACGAAAGGTCAACGTGTCCTGGTAACTTTTTCTGTATTTACTCCTTATTACTCCGTCTTCACGAGTGGGGCATTACGTGGCTCTATTCTCCTCTCAAAGGTTTCCACTTTTCACATCACTTCTGTTGATACCGACATTGCTGGTAGCCAGATGTCAAGCTTATATACACACACACACAAAACACAGTTTAAAATGCATCATATATAGAACAGTCAATAGTTTATCTCTCTATAAGGTCACAAGTAAAACTTTCTAAACTCAGTTGTTAAGACCGCAGATGCCAGTTAATGGGCGAAAATAAAGACATTTTCATTATCAAACCAGCATGATAGCAAAAGAAGTGGCAATAAAATTATGCCATATTTGGTGCAAAGTACGGGTATGCCCACGAAGTTTTGACTGGTTTTCAAAGAGACAAACAACGATAAGATAAACACTTTTCATACACTGAGTTTCTAAAGCTCTGCGTTCAGCAGGTCAGTTTCAAAAACATTGAGTACAGAAAAATTTCTCAATTACTGCAATTTCCACTTTATATTAATTATGATATAGTTATGACGCGCCATATCTGAAAGGAAGCGAAAATAACGTGAACTTAAGCCGAATTAAACGCACATTAGTTACGCGGTTTTGATAACAATATCTTTAATAAATATTGTGATCTTAATATAAACACCTGACCTATTATTTACCTAAATCTATCAGTATAAACTATTTATTGTGTAATATAGAAAAGGCAACTCATCCAGTAGAGGCCCTTTGGTCACTACCATAAGAGAGTCTCTGGGATGCCAGGCCCGTAAAATCCATATGTGCGGAATGATCATCTGTCTTGGAACACTTAAGTTCCTCTGAACTATCTTTTAAACTACAATCATTAAGTCCACTTGCTAACTGCTCTGTATCCTCAAGATTAAATAAACCAGCCATAATATCATTAAATTACTTGCAATTTATATATTATATTAATTAAGCTTACCAGGATACGCTGACATTCACGGTTTACCAACGAGGATTAACCTTAAAACAAATATCCACGTCAATTACCTGAAGCAAATTTGTTGTTCTTTTCGCTGATAATTAAAAAGAACAATCTACAAAATATTACAATAATTTATTATATATATATATATATATATATATATATATATATATAATTAACGTTTTTTTAAATACTGTTTGTTGCGAAGAGCTAATATATATGCAAGTATGTATTAGGTTTTGCGAACCTAGTAACAAATTAGTTCAGTTGTGACCAGAAGGATAAACCAAAGGCAACATGAACGGAAAGTATAATCTCATGCACATTCGTTTCGTGCTTACTGGCGACTCATCAGTAGGAGTCGATATTACGCCCTTTAACCACTATATATTTGGTAGAAGAATGTGGAATAATAGGACAGTACAATCTCCAATACGAATGTGTACACCTGCAATAGTGAAGCTAACATCATCTAAAGTCAACGACAATGCGACTTCAACGCTAACTCTCACTATATAATATATATACCGAGTCTGTAAAGGATACTAACACTATGGCTATTGTGTTAGTAACGGATAACTTTTTTGAAATCCGATGAGGTACCGGATACTAACACTATGGTTTCGGAGTCGGTACATGATACCAACCTGATGGATATAAATTTATGCTAAAGTTCACCCAAATTGAGAATTACAACAATTTCCGAACACCTGTTACTCCAGGTAATCCATACACTCTGGCCTGATCTACATCAGGGACTACTCGTGGTGCATATTAGATTATACCTTCCGTTCATGTTGATTTTGGTTTATTCTTCTGGTCACCACAACTTCTTTTCTAGGTTCCGCAAATATCTAACACATATAATTATATATATTAATTTCATAAAGAAACAGATGAACTGCCATATATTAAAATGGAATCTGTCTTATCTGAATTATGTAAATGTTTAGCAGAGGTTCCAAATGTTTTGATAATGTAACTGGTGTTTACATGAAGATCGTAACCTGGATGTAAAAAAATGTTTGATAAGCCTATTTTCACTAATGATGTTTATCTATTGTCAATATATATTTATATAGTCATACGTTAATTCCTCCACACTATGAGGGACAGTTTTTTCGATAGTTTGGGTAACTAGGCTGAATATGCATAGAATTTTAAATGGCTATTTGTGGATTTAGAGCAAGAATACCTTACACGACTGCGTTACATTATTTCGACCACTTGAAGGTATATATTAGGTGTTGCGAACCTAGTAACAAATTAATTCAGTTGTAATCAAGATAGACTAATTTGTTTCTAGGTTCGCAACATCTAATACATACTTGAATATATATTAGCTCTTCGCAACAAACAGTATTTAACACTTGAAGGTAATTTTGAGTTGATTTCATTATTATCTTTGCATTTAGCGAAGAATAGTAATAATTAGATGAATACTATTAAATTACAAATTGGAGACTGACTGGAGATTTTCTACGTTGTGTGACTGGATGAAAAATTTGTGTTTATCTCAAATAAACAAACTTGATTTAGAGAATTGAAAATCAACATTTTGTCTACATATATCGATATTTCTTCGCTATGATCAAATATGGAGGATATGTATAATTATGGTAGTCGTCTACTCTGATTATATATGTGGCATAGTTTAAAGAATGCACACGAAACCAATTCTAATACATTAACTAAGTCATCGCTCATCCTTATTGCACAAAACATCAAGTAACCAAAATTTCGACAGACGGGAATCGATGCCAGTATTATTTGGCTCGAAGATATAATATTCTTAATTTATGCCACAGAAATCGCATATTTGATACTATTCTAAGATTTATACCAACTATATTTGACCAAGATTTGCATTTCATAGCTCTCAGCCAAGTGGTCTCTAGTTCTATTTCTGTCTTCAAAAATCCCTTTATAACTAATAATTTGTCCAATAAAGAGAAAACTGTTAAATTAAACGAATTGAATTATATTATTTATGCAAGGCCTTGGCTATAATAAACATAAATTTATAGATATTTGTTTATAGTCATTATTTTTCCATAGAACAAATGAAAAATGATGTATTGTTAATGTTGCATAGAATAACGTATATACTGAAGATTAAGGTTGTAAGCATTAATCAAATAATGCTTTTTTAGCATTACTTCATTATGTCCTAAATACATGATGCCAAAACACGCCTAGCAAATGGATTGTAGTAGTAATAAATATTATTATGGAAATCTCTAAACATAAAATGAACTTCAATCTTATAAACTTTAATCTGCTGTCCTACGCAGTAAAATCACTGTTAACCAATTTATTAATCATTATTTGTGCGGATGGTGTGAATAATTTTCTCAATTAATTCTGTGGAAATGAGATAAGTGCCAACCCCAATTTTTCATCAGTAGTAACAAATATAAAATTTTCAGCCAGTCATATGAACCGATACATTTCTGATTTCCTTCGTCATTATCAAATTAATAGGAGGGTTAAACAATAATTGATTGTGCGGGTGGTGGAAACAATTCATTAAATCAATTTTGCGAGCTTGAAGTAAACACCAATCCCATTGTTTTTAACCAGTCGTGCGACTGGCGGTAATTTTGCTATGTTGTTCGACGTCTATTTAAATACAACGGGATTGGTGTTTATATAGGAGTGTTAACTAATGGGTATCCACTGTAGATATTATATAGATTTGAAATGATAAAATGCAGTTTCCTAATAAAGTGGATTGCAAAATATTTTACTTAGCTGGAATGATGACTGCATTATATATATATATATAAGTCCAATCATAATTTTCATTTAGCGAATGGTCAAAATATGTGACCTTTTTTGATGGCGTAATCAAAGTTGTGTCAAGCAAAATTGAAGTATAATTATAACAATCAAGCTGGCAACCTTGAGTTACATAATAAGCTTTATCTTTTCTTTCATCATCAATCTTACAAAAAAGGTCACGTAAAACGATTTTTGTTTTTAAATATTTCTTGAATGATTGGTTTCGTTGCGGGCCTGGATTAATTGAAATTACCTGATCTGCGTTTTGCCTAACGCAGCTTTCATTGTTCCAGTAGTTTTCTTTTTGAAAAATATTTCGGTCATACTTACCGTAGGCTTTCATCAGTTGCATTTTGTTTCACAAGTTTAACAAATGAAACAATCTTGCAAAAAGTTCACGTTAAACGACTTTTGTTTTTAATATTTGATTATATAATTTAAAGTTAAACAATTCTGCTACAATGTTGACGGAAATATTTTTTAATGATTTAGTTAAAGGTTGTTCTAATGGTTGTAGATTTGATAGAAAAAATTCTTCAAATATACTATTCATAAATAAACAAAAATTGATTGCGCGGGTGATGGTAACAATTTTTAAATCAAGTTTGCGACCTTGAAGTAAACACCAATCACATTGCATTAAACCAGTCCTTGGACAACATAGGAAAACTGTCGCCAGTCGCACGCTCTGACGTGTTTCGACCTTCCATGATCATCATCAGAGTACGACGGCAAACTGAATAGCGAGGATCAAGCCGCATTGCATGTATATGGAAAGAATAATTAGATATGTGGCTCTCCTTTCTAGTATTCTCGCATACATTGAACTTGACTATTCACAAAATATGTTTCCCCAGAAGATTGAATTAAGCAGAAATAAAAACTAGAAGAGTATATTGACATTTACAACATTTGCATGAAGCAAATCGGTGCATTTAAGCTGTAACACGAATGATATATGAATTAATTTCATCAATTGGGTAAATTAATTCCCTACAATAATAAATAGAATGCGCACCTGGGCGATAAATGACAACAAATGACAGATGAGCTGGAAAGAGATATGACAATATTTGCCTGTCAAATGAGGAAACACAATTTCAAAAAAATTCAATGGACACGTGGAACACTTTTTGGATTCACTTACGTATGAATTACTTTTTATGACAAACTCTGAATGTTTACACTTTAGACTAATGTTTGTGTGACGTTCATAAAATTGCATTACATCTCAAATTCCCGCAAAATAATTGGATAATTTCCAAGTATTAACTTGTTAATGTGTGATTGTATGTTGGTGTGTGTGTGTGTGTGTGTGTGTGTGTATCTGTGTGTGAGTCTACATCTGAATGATAAATGCGACCAAGACTGAATTATACTCATTTCTGACGGCGACGTTGTTCATTTCATGCCCGCATACATCGGAATCAATCAAATAAAACATACGAAGTTTCTCATTTATAATTTAATTTGTTCCCCAATAAGCACACAACCAGAAAAGTGCTAGGAATTCCATTTCAAATGTAGTTTTTTCTTTGAAAGAAACATGTTGCGCAGCAGGGAATAGATTAATTACCCTATCCTTGTGCTCAACTAGGACAAGGTAAGTAAATGGTTTTCTTATTTTCCTGGCCTACATTATCTGCAAGTGTACTTTTTTTTAAAGTCATATGATGCCTATCATACTCAATTCAAGACATCGAAAGTGAGGTAAACACCAACCCAATATATTTTTATTAGGAAAATATTTTAAGGATTTCGCCTTTTTCATACATTGGCGTGTTTCCCTAGTTTCTACTGCACGTTCCACAAAAAAATTTTTTTGATACCATAAGTATTGAAGTTGGCAAATCATAGCCATTTCATATTTCACGTTGTGCAGGATGGAAAATCGGTGAGGCTAAAATATGGATGAAGGCAATGTCTGCGAAATGAATTTCTTCGGTTAATAAAGATTTTATAACCTACAAAAACCATACCCATAGTAATGCTTACTTCTATAGTAACTTGTCATCCAATAATTCACAAAAATTTAGATCTTAGCATGCAAATCAAACATGAATCTTCGTGAAATAAATTAAACAATACATGGTTGGTCAAGCAACCATTCCTATCTAAAAGGATAAAAAGAAATTTTGTCGGGTTCAATAAATGCGTCTTTCTCAATTTCTCCCCAGGTATACAAAAAAGAGCATATTCATTATATAGATAGACAATCATGAGTTAACATGGGACTGACAAAATAAACATTTTTTTTCTATTCGCGCAGATAGCAAAATTGACGGTTGCGGGACAATTCATAGCACACGTTGGATTGTGAATTATTTATTCATTTACATTTCAAGGCGCACAGTTTGTTTTTATTAATTTATTACTGGGTTCGCACTGATACCATGACTCTGAAACCGCACTTACACTGCTTGTCCGGAAATGTTCTTGAAATAAGATTGTCTTTTGGTTCGAAAGTTTATGTAAAAGGATTATCTAATACTAAGCGTAAAAAGCGTATATGTATACGCATATTTCAGTTTACATGAAGCGATTTTAACGAGATGTATAATTTACCCACACCAAAACACGTGTCTTATTACTTCAATGAACAAATGCTCAGGGTAGAATGCTTTGCATCAACGTCACTTGTTTAAACCAAGTTTGCGATTATGATACAAACATGAATTTCATTATATGCTTACAAAGTCATTTGGCGAAAAAAACGTATATTTAAGCAAATAAAAGCGATCTTGTTGATTTTCATCAATAAAATTTGTGAAATCAATATTTCGAGCATAATTTCAGTTAAAATTTTCAGTATAGTAATTATACCCTAAGCCCAACGAAAACCAAATATTCTATTTTGAAAGAGGAATCTTAAAGAGACGGATAGACAGAATTGCATCATAAATTCGGAAGTACAAAAAGTAATAGGTCAATAAAACGAACATTTGATGCGCGGGCGATGATAACAATTTTTAAATCAATTTCGGAGTTTGGATATAAGCACCAGTCCTAGTATATGAATAAATTGTCAGTATAAATAAAGAATTGTACAATCTAGAAAAGGAAATTCATTCAGTAGACCGGTTTCTTCCTTTTTTGGAATCAGTTCAAGTAATATACCAACAGTTTCACAAAGATCCGATTGATCACAATTTCCATTTCTGTATCTGTTTTGTCTTCGATTGGGGTGGGTGTTTATTCGTTCCTTTCTTCCGAAGGCTTTTACATCGTTCATATTAACCATTCGGAAATGCAATTCTATCCAATCTTTGTTTACTGGCTACGTTTCGGAACGCACTTTCCAATTCCATCATAATGCTAATTGTCACATATATACACAGCACAAAAATCAAAATAGCAAAACGCGGCATATCAGCACTCTTCTTTTCGACATGCTTAGTTTCTACTGATAAATTTATGTATATAAACTGACTAGTGTTTATATCAAGATCACAACCTGATTTAAATAATATAATAATAATAATAATAATAATAATAATAATAATAATAATAATAATATATCAATTGTAAAGGAATACCACATCATCCATTCAATTTTAATATGTACAAATTTGATTTAAAAGTTTCTGTCCTTTAGATGGTCAATAATCCTAGGCTGACAATTATAATCCACCCGTAACATGTGAATTTGAGTTGCTAGTGTTCCCAGTTTCATCCAGCAACTGAAATTTTCCCTCCACTTCTGGCAGGTGGACAGCCATAGGCTTAATATTAATTTAACACATTTTGAACAGCGCAGTAATACAGAATTTCAGGTTTCTAAGGGATAAGGACTTCTGTGTTACAAAATTACCTGATTGGGTTAAGCAAACGACGTTAGTATACCTACTATATATATATATATATATATATGGAATATTAGGTAGAAATGTACACCATATAGACTGCACCTGGAATAAAGGCTAGCCCACTGTATATGGTTGTACATATACAAAGAATAAGAGAAGCACTTACAGAATAGTTATAGGTAAATATATTTGTGACCAAATTAAAATTTCTTTATCAATTACATTGCCTTGTTTTTTTCTTACTGAACAAGAAATGATTTATTAATTCGCATGAAAATGAATTTGTTTATGTATACTAATTTTTATGATTCCAGTTATTGATTTTGTTGGAGCAATGAAAGGTGCAATAAAGTATGAGTCGAAATTTTGAAGTACAGATGAATCTTAAAAGCTCTTATGAGCCAACACCGAGCGTATCATTTAAGCCATTGTCGACAAAATTCAGCAAGTTTATTTCATCATCAGAGCACAACGGTACTTCAAATGGCTGGAATCTTTTAGGTATTTAATTTATGTATACACAAGAATGAGATGATGCTCTCTAATTTAAATCTGCATGATGGTAGGATTGTACACACCAGGCCTTGAATATTGGTTTATGTCAGTGTTGATTTTTAAGTTACTCACAATCTGTAATTGTTATTGGTGTTAAGCATAATTTCGTTTATTAATGCTTCGTTTGGTAACTTCTTAGCACGCTCCCTAAACAAGCACTAAAGAAACTACTCACCAAAATGGGAAAACACATACACGCCAACAAATGGTAAACGATTTGCATTAGTTGCATACATACACAATCAGCTATGTCAAACATTCTACCATTCCTCGACCACCTGCAAGCGTTGGTTGAGGCAATCGAGTTTCCTCTGTTAATGATTTTCTCTTTCCCCACTTATCAATCCCTTAGGGAGGCTACCAGTCATTTTATATTCAGAAAATTTGGCAAAAACGCATTGCACGTGCATGTATGATGCGGGCAGATGATAAATGACAAATGATGGCGTTGATTAAAGCTGGAATAGCTAAATAAACCTTGTAAATAATATTAACAGTAGAATTAGTATAATTAGCAGTAATATCAATAGTTATAGTAGTGATAGTATTAGTAGTAGTAGTATTATTATTAGTAATATTAGTGGTAATTTTAGTAGTATTAGTTTTGGTGGTAGTAGTAGTAGTTGTTGATATTAGTATGTCATATTATTTATAACACAAGTTTTAGAATGACTAGTAGTTTTTGTTGTTGTTACAGTAATGGTATTAATAGTATTTGTAGTGCTATTATCAGAAGTAGTAGTAGTAGTTGTATTATTATTATTATTATTAGTAGTAGTAGTAGTTATAATAGTAGAGGTAGTAGTAATAAACGTATTACTATTATAAGTAATAGTAGTAGAAGAAGTAGTAGTAATAGAGGTGGTAGTAATACTAATGGTAGTAGTAGTGGTAATAATTGAAGAAGCAAAAACGTGTCCTAATGACCCGAAATCAATTTGAGCATTGACACATTCACTGGCACACGTGTCCTTTAATCCTCTGTTAATGGCACTTCACAATGTAATTACTTGTAGTGTGTGTACATAAAGCATCCAATAAGTAAAATTTGCAAGTCCACGCTTTATAATTTAACGGTCCCTCATGGCAAGCTTGAATATTGGAAGAGAGATGCTAAATAATATATTCCAATAATTCAAAAATAAACGTCGTCCTAAAATCTGTTAAGATAAACATTCAAACAATTATTGATTGTGCGGGTGGTGGTAACAATTCTTTAATCAAGTTTGCGAGCTTGAAGTAAACAACAATCCCATTATATTTAACCAGTCGTCGAACAACATAACAAAACTACCGCCTGTCGCACGCACTGACGCGTTTCGACTTTCCATGATCAACGTCGGAGTACGACGGCAAACTGACTAGCGAGGATCAAACCGCATTGCACATATATGGAAATAGATATGCGGCTCTTATCTCTAGTAGCTTTGCATAGATTGTACGTGACTGGAAATATCGGCTGCAAAATTTCTTATACAGTCACGACCATTATCTTTAGGCTTCGCTTTTGCACACACTACTACACACACACTACATACATATATATATATATATATATATATATATATATATATATATATATATATATATGTGTGTGTGTGTGTATACATAGACAATAAAATTAAACAAGTATTGATTGCGTCGGTGGTAATAACAATTCATTACATCAAGTTTGTGAGCTTGAAGTAAACACCAATCCCATTGTATTTAATTATTGTTTAATTGTATTGTTTATTTATGTGTGTGGCGAAAGCTAGAAACAGCTAATGCTCGTGACTACATAGAAATTCAGCAGCCGACATTTCCAGTCACGTTCAATTTATGCAAGACCACTAGAGGTGAGAGCCGCATATATAATTTGGCTCTCCATATATATGCAATGTGGAATGGCGGAAAGAATAAATATATCGTAATGCAGGTGCACAAAATGCAGTTTCAAAGAGGCTATTTTCTATCAGCATAAATCCCAACATTCTTCATATCTACAAGTCATGTCAAATTTCTCCTCAATAGAAGCACCCAAATACTCAATTTACATTCAAGTATCAATATTTTCAATAAGTTGTATGAGTGGCGATGTACAGTCTGGTAGGAAATCTTCTAGCTGATGTCTACATGTTCGATCTGTAAAAATCAGATTTACAAACACTTGTACTGTCATATATAATTAAATTTAAGGTTATTATTTTACCGGTATCTCAAAAACTTCCTCGAAGTAAATATGATGCATGATAAACGACGAAATATCAATTAAGCCGAAACCAAGCGAAAGACGATATATGTCACTGTACTCCAAACGAAGTATTCACTCGATGAATTAAAGAAGCAGTGACTTGTCGTATGTCTAATTCGCAATTACTACTTTAATCATCGAACGGTCTAAAATTGTTTATTTATACAAATGTCATAGCTGCCTAGGTAGAGCGAATGCAAGATCACTTTATCCTAAATACAGCTGGCATGGGAAAGAACGTTTCTGCAATAACTGACTACATTGTTTACAAAAATAACACTCCATATCCAGCGGATTTCCAAGTGTTGTTCAAAGCGAAAACCGGAAAAGAATTACGCACAGCTTAGGCTGGTTTACGCAACCTTCTTAATCCTCAGTTAAGTAAACAAAGTAATTTTGATGATGTTTGTTGGTTGAAGCTTTGAATGAAAGTATAAATTCAATCTTTAGTGCATGCAATGGTGGTTTGTAGCAATTTCTCTACACCATAGAAGAATGTACGGAGTCGCTTTTTATCTGTTTACTTATTTTTAAACGTTGACTACATTTTACTTTAATGTATAAAATTGATTGATCGAAAAAATCTTTTTAAAATTGCATGTCACGCTTCAAGCAAACTTGAACGCGATAAATTCTTCAGCAAGGCTTACACAAGTGGGCAGATGGAGTCGACTAGATACACAACCAGATGGTCATAAATGGCAACTAAAATGATAAGAGCATTTGATTTGCCTTGTGCAGTAACCACGAGAGTCGCCTGCTGATATAGACGCCATCTGTGGCAATTTAACGGTGACTAATACCACAAACAATTGGAAGTTGATAAAACCACACATTTCAATACGATGAATGCACGCACTATCGGCTTCACCATATCACGCGTTTCAGGAACAAAGAGTAGTAATGGAAAATTTAAATCTATCTATTCTATCTTTGAGAATGTACATATATGACAACTTCCATCTTGATGTTTGTCGGCCACACTATTCATTACTACAAAACAAATTATATCTTCCTAAATGCCAAAATTTTATCATTTACTTGTCATTTGACAGGCGATTGCTTATGATTGCAGCATCGTTGTATGCATGACGTTTCTGATGTCCTCTTCTTCCTCGGTATTTAATAAAATATGCATTTTGTTCATATCGTTAAGTTAAGTTAACTGAACAGATTTTCGTCTAATGAGTTAATCAATTAAAAAAATAAACTAATGCAATGACAATATGACAACTTCAAACGGGCACAAATGTCTGTTTGCGTATGTCTGTGTGTGAGAGAGAGAGCATTTGTGTGTATGCGTATTTAAAAGTCGCCCAGGATAAGTATTATGGTCACTAACTCAATTTATTAACGTAGAAAATTGTCTTGACTATAAAATGTCCGCTTCACAACTTAACTTCAGTGACTAGTATCGAATATTGCTTTGGAAGACCTATAAAACTGAGAAACTGTATTCATTGACACTACCTGATCTGCGTTTTGACTAAAGCAGTTTTGATTTCAGTAGTTTTGGTTCTTCAAAATAATTCAACATCCTTTTGTGAATGTCTTTTTCGGTTCACCCATGATCATAAGCTTTAAGAAAAAAACTAATGAAGAAATTTCGATATTTCACTACTTCAGACTGGCCTTTAACAAAATAGTTGGGTAAAAACTATTTTGCAGATTTCGTCACAGGCTCATAAGTTATACAAATAAGTAATCATTGATTACGCTGGTGGTGACAAAATTTAATTTTAAAAAATTTAAAATAAGATTATCGTCGCAAAATATATGCTTATGTTATAGATCTGACGTATTTATGTACGTGATTCTTTAAATCAAGTTTGCGAGCTTGAAGTAAACATCAATCCCATTTTATTTATCCAGTCGTCGTACAACATAGCAAAACTACAGCCAGTTGCACGCACTGACGCGTTTCGACATTCCCTGATCATCATCAGAGTACGTCGGCAAACTAACTATCCAGAATCAAACCGCATTGAATATATATGGAAATCAAAGTTGGATATGCGGCTCTCACCTCTAGCAGTCTCGCATTCCTTGTACTTGACTGGAAATGTCGGCTGCATAATTTCTATGCAGTCACGAACATTAACTGATTGCAGCTTTTGCCACATATACATATATAGACAATACAATTTAACATTAATTGATTGAGTGGATGGTAGTAACAATTCTTTAAATAATGTTTGCGAGCTTGAAGTAAACACCAATCCCATTTTATTTAACCAGTCGTCGGGCAACATAGCAAAACTACCGTCAGTCGCACGCAATGACGCGTTTCGACCTCCATGATCATCATCAGAGTATGACGGATAGGGCTGTCCCAATAAGGACGAAACCGGTCAACTGGATGAATTGCCTTCTTTACACTATACAATTCTTAATTTATACTGACATATGTAAGTAATTAATAGGCCAGGTGCTTATATCAAGACCGCAACTTTGATTATAATCATGGAAGGTCGAAACGCGTCAGTGCGTGCGATTGGCGGTAGTTTTGCTATGTTGTCCGACTACTGGTTAAATACAATGGGATTGGTGTTTACTTCCAGCTCGCACACTTGGTTTAAAGAATTTTTACGTGTCATTGTCCATATTCTTTGTGGGTCGTAATAGTTGTATTAAGATAGCAAGGGTGCTTGTCCCAAGTCCGTAAACTTGAATTAATTGATCCAAAGTTTTATTCCAACTGCTGAAATTTAATAACAAATGCACTGCCAATTATTCGCACAAAAGTGTTAATTAATTAAAGTTAAAACAATTTCTTGTTTAAATATTTACTGAAATCAAGTTTTTGGTTTGAAATGAAACCTTAATTAATACATTTAATCTGGCCACTAGCTTAGTGTACCATATAAAGTTTAATATATGTGAATATTGTCTAATAAATATAACATTAAATCACATATTTGCCCACGGATTATCGAAATTTAAAGAAATACTGCCTGTATTATTACAATTTTTATTAATGTTATTAGTGTAGTATTTGCTTAAAGGCCCGTCCTAATTTGGGATTTTATTGTTAGTAAAAACATGAACTAGACCAAAACATGAATTTTGTTTAGCATTATATATAAAAGTGGCATTGCAATTTCGAGCTGATTATAATTTAATATAAGTTGACGATTTAAATTTATATGTAAACTGATTTAATTTTGAAAATTGGTATATTGGGAAAATTGTATATTATTATCAAGAATGCAAATTGCAGTTTCCTCTAATATGAGGAACATGAAATTGATAGTTTTTACAGTATATTTGCTGTATAAATCGTATATTTATGCCATAGTATCGCAGTTCGAGTGAATTGCATTCGTGTTATCGACATATTCAGTTTCATACGATGTAGTTCTAAAATGCAGATGTCTAGGTGATCTAAAAATGAGTTAATCAAAACTACTTAACGAAAGGTTTCGTTGGATTAGTTCATAGAGTCAGTCTACAATTATCAGTGGCCAAGAAACCTGAAACGCATGCGCAATAGAATTAAACCTCAATTCGTGATGATTGATGTAGATTCTACAAAATATACATCAAGTGGATACTGGGCGTACCAATGATAATATACGACTGAATATAAGGCTGGTTTTATTCATATATGTATATATATATATATATATATATATATATATATAATTTAAAATCTTTCAAATTCTCTTGAATAATTTAGAGTCGAAAATAGGATTAACAGCTAACTTTTATATTTAATCAATCAGTGATTGCGCATGTGGTGATAACAATGCTCTAAATAAAGTTTGCGTACATGAAGTAAGCACAAATCCAATTGTATCTAACCAGTCGTTGAACAAGATAGCAAAATTACCGTCAGTCACGTGTAGTTATGTAATTCGACCACTGGTTAGATACAATGGGATTGGTGTTTACTTTAAGCTTGCTAACTTTATATTATTGGTTAATTTATCGTTTGCAGATCACACCGCACTGTTCCAGGTTATTCGGTATTGTAATTATTCCGAGTTTTTGGCTAAATAGCCAAAAAATGTCTACAGACTTGAGATTTTATTTTTTTATTTGCTCGAAATTTAAGTTAAGGTTAATCCATGCGTTTGCTTAAATTAGTGGAATATGTTAACTTCAAATTTGTGCAATTCACGCTAACGATAAGTGTATAAATTTATTAATGGCTTCCAAAATTAGCAAATGTCTCACGTTTTGACGCTTTATGGTTATTTATGGAACGAGGACATCTTACTTGGTCACAGCGTGTTTAATTGCCAATTGATCGTCGAACATTAATTAGTAGACATGCTATTATGCATGGGGTGCCTATTGGTATTTGTGTTCCGAATCAATTAGCGACGAACAATTTATAAATCATTGATAACACGGCTTGTTTATATTAGCATAGCACCTTGAAGTATAATCACCTATTGGCATGTGGCAAACACTTGGACGTCAATAATTTCGCTTCCTCTCCAACTGTTTTCCTATAAAATATTTTTCCATATAATTGTTTACTCATTCAATAATAAGTCTTTTTATGCATACAATTGCACACTGACTCACACGCATACATATATATATATATATATATATATATATATATATATATATATATATATATATATATATATATACATCAACGACTCGTTTTCAGCCTAGGCGACGCGGTGCTGTATTCTATTTCAGTTAGATAGGTCAGCTATCATTCGATTTGTGTAAACTATGCCCACGTGATGGGGTACTATGCATTCATATTTTATGACATACCAGAGGAGGTGATCAAACGCAGCAAAGAAAATCGTATGCAAACACGTGCACAAAAGTAAACGTCTAAAGGTTTTATTACTGAAGTTTTTACTGCAATGAAATTAAGATGGAGTTCATAGTCACGTATAACTGTGTCATCCCACTATTGTCCGCGTTATTATCTACATCATCAACAAGGACATCAACAGCAACATATCTATCGACGTCATTAACTTTATTATTAACATAATTATATCTTCATTTCTTTTAATTAAATTCAGCATCAGTATTATTAAGTTTACCAAAATATCTATAGATATACCAAATAATAAGATAAACATCCACTTCCTAAATGGCATAATTACAATTATTAAGATATTCCGAAATATTATATTCCTCATTACTACATATTATATATATATATATTATATATATATATATATATATATATATACATATATATATATATATATATATATATATATATATATATATATATATATATATATATATATATATATATATTTTATATATATTGTTAGCATATATATACATATATATAGCTTACATACAGGTATAAGAGTAATATATTTGTAGAAGAATTAGTATTAGTATAGTATTGGTATAGTATACATACATAATACATACATACATAATAATACAAACACATACATACATACATACATAATAATACATACATAATACATATATACATACATATATACATATATACTATATATACATACATACTACATATATACATAACAATATATACACATACATACACATACACATATATATATTATTATTTATTTATGGCTACTACCAATGGCCTACTACTACCACTAATTTTAATATTAATATAAATATAATAATAACTAAGACCTTCCGAATTGTGCAATGAGTAGAAGAATGTGTCCTTAACATTAATATTTTTATTTTCTCCTCTAGTATTAATAAATTCATGTTGGTTCCAATAACAAAGAATAAAAAAATAAATCATCGAGGAAGAGAGAAAGAGAGATTAAGAAAAAAATCAAAAGAGAACTAGAATGACATAAGCAACTGCCTCGCGGGAAAACTCGTCTTATTTGACTCTTCATTTTTTTTTGCTTTTGTAAAATACATAAATATGTTCGTATATCAATGTGTTAGAAAGAATACGAAAATAATGTCAAAAATTTTACATTACTTACTATGCATTTTATAGAAACTCAAATTGGAAAATTAAGAGCAAAATAATAAAGAATGTCATCGGCATTGCGACAATTTTATACTTAGCCCAATTAATAATCTTATGAAGTATTTTGTTGATATAACCATTTTTTAACAACGTGAAAAACAACAAAAAATAAAAAGTAACATCAGTTTCTAAATTATCAGCACCATTAATTCATTATAAATTTGTTTGTAATTCTCATTATTATTGTCCTAATTATCAGAATTATCATAAACATTCACATTAATAAAAACTATAACTTTTACCATCATTATTATATTTTGAAAAAAATGATTCGTCGGTTTTTATAGTAAACAAGGTTGCGAACTAGATATAAACACACGGAGAATTGTATACTGTAGAAAATAGCAATTCATCCAGTAGATCGGTTGCGTCCTAATTGGCCAGAATTTGCCGCGGACAGTGCTCGAATCTGGGCACGTCTGATTCGGAATCTGGTGCTCTAATCACTGAGCCACCATGTCGTGAACCACACACAATTTTCAGTTTTATACTAACACATGTTTCTCGGTTAGCCTTTCCTTTAGGCGCAACCTATATAGAATCTGGATATAAGCACCTGACCCATTAATTACTTAATCATTATAAACTAAATATTGTATAATGTAGAAAGAACAATTTATCCAGTGGACCGGTTTCATCCTCATTTGAGACTCACCACGTATTGCCCAGAATTTGCTGAGATCATGGCCCGTACCTGGGCACGTCTGCTTTTAATCGGTTGATGCCTCCTGTCGCATTCTACTCTCAATTTTCAGCTATATAATAAACCACGAATAAGGTTAGCCCTTCCTCCATTTGGAGACTTTGTGACATTTACTATCTGTAATTATGGAACAGACGCCGCTCTAACGGGGAAAGTTATATTGAATTGAACATTAATAAATAATTGATTAGAGCCACATTATCTGGGGCAGACGTGCCCTCATCCAAGTCCAGTCAGTAGCAAATTCTGAACTTCTAGAATTCGTAATGAAGGTGAAACCGGTCTACCATCTGAATTAGTTTAACTGCGATAATCTAAATTGCCTTTTCTACATTATTCATTGCTTTTTTTATACTGACATATGTTTATATAATGGAATTTTAGTTTATACCAAGCTAGTAATATTGAATCAAATATTTGTTATGACCGCCCGCGTAATCAGTGGTCATTTATTTAAATCTGTTGTTGCTTTTTTAATATTTATTTCGCCATTATTCACGTAAATAAACATTGTTACATTTATAAACTAATTAAGAGTGATCAATCAGAAAAATGTTCGTCGTTTACCTCCCTTCATTAATAACGATTAATATTACTTCTTTAAATCAAGTTTGCAACTTTACAACCATTCAATGCTTTCCTTACCGATTACGTCTTGGTAGGCTGCCTTTGGCGCCGCTGCGAAACGAGTCTTTCTAGAATTATTAGCCCTAATGTTAGCCACTGCATTAGGTATATGCAAAACATATTAATCATGTATGCTGTGAAAGATATTTAAGACATGCAATTATATACATTTCTTATAAAGTTAAATAAAATAAAATATAATATAATATATAATAGTATTATTAATTAAACAATCAATGATTGCGCGGGTAGTGGTAACAATTCTTTAAATAAAGTTTGCGAGCTTGAAGTATTTAACCAGTCGTCGAACGACATAGCAAAACTTCCGCCAATCACATGCACTGACGCGTTTAGACCTTCCATGAACAACATCAGATTACGACGACAAACTGACTAACGAGGATCAAACCGCATTGCATACATATGGAAAGCAAAATTAGCTATGGAGCTCTCACGCATAGTAGTCTCGCATAAATTGTACTTGATTGGAAACGTCGGCGGTACAATGCAGTCACGAACATTAACTGCTTGCAGCTTTCGCCACACACATAGAGTGCGACTGGCGGTAGATTGGCAATGTTGTTCGACGACTGGTTAAACCCAATGGGATTGGTGTTTATTTCAAGCTCGCAAACTTGATTTAAAAAATTATCGCCACACTCGTGCAATCATTGATTGTTTAATTAATAATGATATTATAGCTTTTAGTTAACTTTTTAAGCAATGTATTTCAATTCATTTCTTAAGTTTCTTACACAGCAGAAATATTTCAAATATTTCGCATATGCCTGATACAGTGGCTAACATTAAGGTGCGTTTTTCAGTGCGCAAAACGGAAGCCTAACAAATCATGCATTCATTAAATAATTAATATGTACAATATTTTTGTGGTATGTTTTGTTTGAAGTAGTCAATGTCGCAAATGATTATGGTTAGATAGGAAATACAGATAATTAAGTGTAATTAGATGGCAGAACTATTTTGAATGTTGAAGGCAAAAAAATATTAAGAGCCAACCTGGAATGAACGAATAAAATAATCGTAACCATTCCTCATTTACCCCATAATATTAAATCTTGGCAGAATTGACGACTGTTTGTACAAGCCTTTTCAGGCCTCTGTCAAAGTTTAGGTCCATGCTCTCTTCGATAAATGCGGATAAATCAGAACCGAGGTTCTCTCGGTTTGGGCGCGCGACGTGCATTAGAGATAATTTTCGAACAGTTGAAAATCCATGTACAGGTGAATCGGATTGCAACAGCAAAATTTCCTGCTAATCTCTCAATGCTAAATTCAAAACGAGTGTTTTGCACTACTTATGTGCAAAGTAAAGGGAGGTATTTTCTCAATTTTACATCATTTACCCAATGCCTGCCAAACTTCATTTTTATATGTATTTATTGAAATTTGATTGCGGAGTGCCAGCTTCATATTCTCCAATGCCGCGTTTTGCGTACGCGGGTAGTAGCTTTGCACGGGCAGTTTCACAAAGATCCGATTGATCACAATTTCCAATTTCGTTGTCTTCGATCGGGCTGAGTTTGTATTCGTCCTAATGGAAATGCAATTTTATCACATCTTTGTTTACTGGCGACCTTTCGGAAAGAAAATCCCCTTTCCATCTTCAGGCCAATTTATCTACCTGTGTCCACGCACATGAATGCCCTCACCCAACAACTAAATTCATATATATGATATATATATATATATATATATATAGTGTGTGTGTGTGTAAACAAAGAAAGAAAGTATAATCTCATGCACATTCGTTTCGTGCTTACTGAGGACTCATCAGTAGGAACGGTATTACGCCCTTTAACCACTATATATTTCGGTGAGGAATGTGGGATAATAGGGCACTAAAATCTCCTAGACGAAGGTGTAAACCTGCAGTAGTTAAGCTAACATTATATAAAGTCTCAACAATGCGACTTCAACGCTCACTCACTCTATATAATAAATATACCGAGTCTGTAAAGGATACTAACAATATGGCTATTGTGTTAGTAACTGATACCAACATTGTAATACCGAAAAGCTACATGGTACAAACACTATGATTGCCGAGTCAGTGCATGGTACCAACATTATGTATATCAGTGTATGCTATAGTTCACCAAAATTTTGCAATAGAATTCAGCAAAAATAGCTATAACATCTTTGTAGCGGACACCCTTTAAAAACCCTATTAAATTGACTACAGACGCAAAAATGTCACTCCAAAGTCTCCGCATTAGAAACAAATTGCCAGTAAATGGTGGAAGTAGCACAATCGCACACACCTTTGTTTCTAACACGTCTAATTGATGACAAGGTCCGCATAATCCAACACGAGATCGGCGTAGCAAGCTAAAAACAAAGATATCTCACCAGACTCCGTCGATTGTAATTGTTTTGTGCAGATTCAGACTCCTTATTACTCTAGGTTTTACGCAACTACTGGGTACAGCCCGCACGGAACTCCACAATCGGCGAAGCGCCAAATAGGCAGTAGCGAAATACAATTGTAGGAAATTGTAGCATGCGTAAATGTCTCGTAATATAAACTTTGTACAACTAATCATCGTACTATCAATACTTTATGCAATTAAACAACGGATTCGATGTTTCTGGATTTCTTATTTATCAGTCATTATAAGTGTACATTTAAAAATAATTGGATTATGTCGGAAATTTTGGTGCCCATGGATCTTATAATCTAATGGAAAACCTAAAATAAACTAATCATTCTATGTGCTCAATTCATTTTCTTATTAGTAAATTTGAACACATTCGGTTGAATAAGATTTTATGTGGAAATAGGTTAGAACAGTACAAAAGTACGAAGAATACTAGGCTTAGAGCAGATTTCCCATACAATTGATAGACAGAACTGTGGATCATCTTGATGCAAATGAGTTCCAAAACTAAAGTAACACAATATTCTGGCCCCCAAAACAACCCGAATTTCCCGTTTCACCGTCGAACAAGTCCAACTATGGCTAAACTTAAAAGATATCTTTGAAATACCAAACATAAATACCGCTACATCTAAACTACTAGTTGCAACTGCTCAGATTTCCCAGGAGAGAAATTATTACAGCGTGTGAGATTGACTCGCATTTTTTGGCAAACACCCTTAAAATATGTTACAAAAATGGTTCATTTTGACTTGCGACTTATTTTTAACAATTAAATGTTATAAACAAATCCGTATTGCTGTAAGATATTTCTTGGATGATTGCGAAGTGCGATCGTCACAATATCCACGGTTTTCTTTCGTGGGTAGAAGATTTGCACTAGCAGTTTTGCAAAGGTCTGATTGATCCCGATTTCTAAGTTCGCATTGAGTTCGTCCTCGTGGTGGCTGAGTATTGATTCGTCTCTTTCATCGCAAGGCTTCAACAGCATTCATACTAATCCCCGGAAATGAGGTAAGATCTAATCTTCATTGATTAGCGACTTTTTAATACTGCATTTACCTATTGTCCTAAGGCATAGCATCGTATGCCTACATTGAACTATCTATTCCTTCCACTATTGGCTATCAAATATTTTACTTAAAAATCATCTATTGCACGGGTAGTTCTGATAATTGCTTAAATCAAGTTTGCAAGCTTCAAGTCAATACAAATCCGATTTTATTTAACGAGTCGAACAACAGCAAAACTACCGTTAGTCACACGGTTGGTGTTTACTTCAAGCTCGCAAATTTGATTTAAAGAATAGCAAATATATTTTCGAAATTGGTTTAAATTAGCGTCCGATCAGAATATCGATAGAAATTATTAGTGCATGATCACAATATATATTTTAAAATTTTCATGGCTACATTTTGGTTTAAAGACTGCGCCAAAGATGTTCGAAATGATAATGAACGATTGTGTATAGCGCAAACAAATTTGCTGTATATATAATTAAACGAACATTGGTTGCGCGGGTGGTGATAACAATTATTATAATCAAGGTTGCGGTCTTGATATAAACACCTGACCCATTAATTACTTACATATGTCAGTATAAACTAAGAATTGTATAGTGTAGAAAAGGCAATTCATCCAGTACTTAATGAGTTCCCAATAAGGACGAAACCGGTCTACTGGATGAATTGCCTTTTCTACACTATACAATTCTTAGTTTATACTGACATATGTAAGTAATTAATGGGTCAGGTTTATATCAAGACCGCAACCTTGATTATAATAAATTTGCTGTATGTTGTTTTACGTATTGGAGCGGCTTATAAATTTAAAATTCCATAAAAATTTGCTTGGTCAAAAAGTAGGACTTCTTAACTGTGCGGTTCCGCCGATAGATGCATGATTTAGATTAAACCACCAACAAAAAGAAAAGAATTCCGCTAGGTTATAGGCGCAATTAATTTCTGCAGCATTTACAGTGCTGGGTTGATGGTCATTCAAAACCATTTTAAAATGAACTAGTGAAAAAGCCACTTTCGGTATTCGAAAATATACTATTCGTTTAAAACTCGCAATCTGAAAAATATTACCTGTTGCTACTCAACTACCATTGGCTAACATGATTAGGACCAGTGTGAAGGGCAGACAGGCGCACGGGAGTCTTATTTCTACATTTATATCATGGATTTTTTGCCTATCACGGCAAAAAATAACCTTATTTACTGTCAAGCTTTCAAAATTTCCCATAGTTGCAAACTGCAGTAAAGACTTTAGCTCCTGCATATCCACTCAGTGGATCCGCGGAATTTTGTGCATTTATTGGCATCCTATCCAAAATAAAGTGACCGGGCGTGTCATGAGGCCACTAAAAGCCAAAAAATAAGCTTTTCTTTGAGGAGCTATGAAGTTAATTGCCGTCGATCAGTTCCACAGTCGAATACAAGGAGTTCATCCAACAGCTCATTTTCGAGCAGCAATGTATCTTAATAAGGCTAGCACAACAGCTGAACAAACGCACAGCCATAAATTGAAAATTCTCTAGCGATGTTGCCACAAGGTCCGTAAGGAAAAAAAATAATAAAAAGAATTTTACTCCGCGAATTTGATCAGCAAGTAACAGCCAGAAAAAATTATATGAATTAGCAGCGGATTGGTCAGAGAACGACATGAGGAAAAATCAAAATTTCAATGGAAATGGTCCGCAACAAAGTGTATCTAACATATTATACAATTTGTTATGTATTAGAGGCGCTCTTTAGATGTACGCAACCAAATTTTTCGACACATAAGAAATAAATACTTTTATGAGTCGCAAATGCAGTTGGCGTTTGAAAAGTTGTACAGCTGTAAGTAACAATAGAATTGTTATAGATAAAAAATCATGTATAAATGACATATTTATAGTAAATGGCGACAGAATGTACATTATGCTCCCAAAGTAGTTCGTAGAACACAAGAATACTTTTATGGTTATTTGTTTAGATATATTTTTTAATTGCGTGAAATATATCAAAAAGAAATAAAGCCATCTGTTGATAGATAAATGTCGGCATATCTCGGAAAACATAACTTGCGCACCACTTTGTTTTACTATCAATATTCTTCAACTCATTACGACAAAAATACCATGTCTTTTCTTAGCCTATAATTTGAAATCTTAACATACCAAAATTCGTTCACAAAATATACTAATGGAATTGTTAAAACTATAGTTAATAGTGATGCAGTCCAACTTTTACCATTCGGCCTGATATTTTTGCATCCTAGATGTCTGCGTCACTTCAATATTCGTTTAGGAATTTCTTCAGTTGTTTCTTTTGAGAGTCTTTGAAATTCGTAAAGATCGATTAATTTAGTTGAGTTTTTAAATGCGATATATATATATATATATATATATATATATATATATATATTCAAAAGTTTCATCAACATAATATTATAATCGACTAGCCACGAATAACAAAATTCAACAACAATTTACTAGTATCCAGGCAATGCCGAACACGTCCTCGACTAGAATAAGCAAACATTCAATCGGATTGGCAACAAACTAAAGAGGAAAAACAGATGCACATACGGTGGCAGAAGTTTCCAAATAATATGAGCGCTGAACACTGCAATCCGCAATTGCGCTGTTACCAAGGGAAGAACACAAATTTGGGCAAAAAGGTGAAACGAAAGACTACACTCGGAAAAATAGCAACCGTACACGTAACAGCGAACAATTCGAACAGATTGTTAATTATCAAGCCATCAATACAATCATGACCAGATCTCAGACATCACTTTGCAATACAGTGAGAAGGACCTTTACATGAAAACAGGCACACATGCAGACACAAACGAATACACACTTACTAATCAGCCGAAATAACAAATAGAAAACCGAGTCATATTTGTTGCCACCCTCATATTCAAATGAAAGCCCAGAATGTATATAAAAGAAAGATTGTAGAGCGAAGTTAAGTATTCTCCAAATAAATGGACATTATCCACGTTCATCGGGCAATACATTCACTACAACAGCAGTGCGCCGAAATCCCACAACAGAAACTTAGTAAACAACCTAGCAAACAGACACAGGAAGATCTGCTCTGAACACAAGATCGGGGAAGATCTGGACTACCCCAGGAAAATTTTGCAATATAATATATATATATATATATATATATATATATATATATATATATATATATATATAATGCAAGAATACAATATCAGTGATGTTGATGAATATTTTAAAAATGTCTGATTGTTTTTAATAAAGATTTATTCGCCGAATTCAATTAAAGACTTGCCTATTCGTCTCAGATACACGCACATCTTTTCTAAAATAAAGGGCCAAGATCCTCCAAACCGTTCACCAAACAACGAAAGAATTGTTAATGTCTATCGCCCATCAAGCGGCAAATAATGATCGATAAAAATATAATCAAATCTAATTTTGTTAAATGCTGTTTGATCTCATGACAGAGGTGTTGTATTGGCAAAATTTACGGCTGAGGGCACTCCAAAATCTCTATATAGGGCTGACATCAATAAAACAGAATTTCCACGCAGAAGTGGAATAATTAAGATGAAGAGAACCTGAAGTATTCTGAGAGTGCCAGCTAAGACTCGGGGGTGAATAATAAATAAATAATTATTATGTAAACGAGGTTTATTAAAGGGACCTGCTTTTTACGAGTAACAGCTGTTCAGAAATAGTTGTAATTCTCAATTTCGGCGAACTAAAGCATACATTGATATCCATCATGTTGGTACCATGTAGCGACTCGGAAACCATAGTGTTAGTACCATGTACCTTTTCGGTACTATAATGTTGGTATCGGTTACTGACACAATAGCCATAGTTGTAGTATCCTTTACAGACTCAGTATATATATATTATATAGAGTGAGTTAGCGTTGAAGTCGCTTTCTCGAGACTTTATATGATGTTAGATTCATTACTGTAGGTTTACACATTCGTCTAGGAGATTTTACCGTCCTATTATCCCACATTCCTCACCCAAATATATAGTGGTTAAACGGCGTAATACCGGCTCCTACTGATGAATAGTCAGTAAGCACGAAACGAATGTGCTGTCTTTGGTTTATCCTTCTGGTCATAATTGAATTGATTTGTTACTATATATATATATATTATTTCTCCGCAAAAGAACAGTATTTAACTGTCCTATAAATAAAGCATGTGTTGCTAGGAAATATACCTTATTTTGATAGTCTAAAAGTTTTGGTTTGGATCATATTAAAACAGATGAATACTTGAACTGCAGAGTTAGGAATAATTAAATCAATGCTAGAAGTAAAAATTGTATGAACACAGAGGGTACTCGTATAATCGAACCAACTAATTTTGAAATACGTAATAATAGTCATACGGCCAAAACTGTATGATATGTTCACATCGTCGATCTATCTCTAACTAAGCCTAAATTGAAACTAAGTAAACTTGTGGCTATCGAGCCCATGATTTACATAACACCTTTCTCAAAATCCTCTGGATCTAAACATTAAAATAAATCTGTATTAATAATGGTTCAAGTCTTATCAGTTAGTTTCCGAGATCGCCGATTCGAATTAAGCCTACTAATTTCAGCACACATCCTTATAGAAAGACTTTTTTGAAGTCTACAAACCAGCAAAAGTAATTGTACTAAACAAGGTAGTTCATTTAAAAATATTGAGTAATGATGCTATATTATGTTTAACTCTATGAATAATGCTAATCGTGCATTTATTATTGTTTAACTTTTCATATCTTATAAGACACTGTACATTTAATATTACTTGTTCAAACAGCTTACTTCCTGGACTCTTGCCAGGCCTTTGATGACCGAAATGAATGATAAAAATTCCATTAATTTGGCGTCTTATATATTGTTTAATGCGGAGGTCACGTACATATGAAATTTTATATTAGTTGTTATGTTCCTAGTAACAAATAGAACCAAAAAGTTAGACCAAAGTCATCATGAACGAAAGGTTGTATCTCATGTACACATGCGTTTCGTTCTTACTGGTGACTCACCAGTAGGCATCTGCTCTACGCCCTGTTCCCAGCATCTATTTAGTCAATAAATTTGGGACAGATGAACAATACAGTCTCTTATACTAATTTGTATTCAAGGAGAAATAGAATTATCTTCAGACAAAATCATCGACAATGTGACTTCAAGACCTAATCAAATTATATAATATACACTGAGTCTGTAAATGGTATCAACACAATAGTTTTCAAATGCCAAGTCTGTACAAGATACCAACACAATGGATACGAAGATATTTTAAATTTCACCAAAATTGAGAATTACAACTACTTCTGAACACCTGTAACTTCAGCAAATCAATACGCACTGGCCCTGATCGATAGCAGCTATCAAATTTTGCAATAATAATGTCATAATTGAAATAAATATATATGAAGAGGTTGGTGAGATGTTGTTATTGCTGATTTGCTAAACCAGGCATGTGGTTCTTATTAAACAATTGTCTATTGCGTGGGTTGTGAAAACCATTCTTTAAATCAAGTTTGCGAGTTTTAAACAAACATCAAACGCATTAAATTGAGCCATTCCCAAAACAGTAAAACTGCCGTCAAATTATTGAATCTCCGCGATTTGCATTCACGGTTTGTCACTTTTCACTATCGGTTTCGATGGAGCCCCATTTTCAAGTACGCATCGAGTGGTGCGGATTCGTTCCTTTCCTCCGAAGGCTTCAACAAAGCGACAACCCGAAAACGCAAATCGCGGAGATTCAACATTTGAACCTCGCACTGACGTGTTTCATTCAACCTTCCATGATCATGATCATTAATATTATATATTTGGCACTGTTAACAGCTCAATAATAACCGCGATTGCACTCTCCAAACGGGATGATTGAGACGTATAAGAAACCATTAAAACTATTTCAGGTCTGTTGGTAATTGTTGGCAATAGTGATTTGTATACAATTACAATTAGGCAAACTAGGCATTCACCAAGGCCTTAGATAATTACTAATTGCATAACCTATCCAAAGAAATTAGTAAAAATGTCTGATACCAACTTGGGTAGCTAAATAAACTTTAGTTTCTTGAATATATTTTCTTTCAAAAAACAGGAATAAAAGACGCTTAGCACTGTTTACTTAGAAAGAACTTTTATATGGATCTTTGATTAATTAAGTTCTTTCGATTTCTAATCGTTATACAGAAGATGATTCACAAGCTAAGAAAACTGAACAAAGTATTAACTTTTGTGTACATTTATATAATTAAACGAACATTGGTTGCGCGGGTGGTGATAACAATTATTATAATCAAGGTTGCGGTCTTGATATAAACACCTGACCCATTAATTACTTACATATGTCAGTATAAACTAAGAATTGTATAGTGTAGAAAAGGCAATTCATCCAGTAGACCGGTTTCGTCCTTATTGGGAACTCATCAAGTACTGGCCAGAATTTGCCGCGGACAGGATACGAACCTGGGCACGTCTGCTTCGGAATCTGGTGCTCTAACCACTGAGCTATCCTCTTTGATTAATTAAGTTCTTTCGATTTCTAATCATTATACAGAAGATGATTCACAAGCTAAGAAAACTGAACGAAGTATTAACTGTTGTGTACATTGTAACAAATTAGTTTAAATAGGATCACGGGTGTATGCCAAATGTAGCATAAAGGTAAAACATGTACACATGCGTTATGTGCTAATTGGTGACTCAATCGTAGGAATTGGCATTACGCACCAAGCCAACTTTTTATTTTGTGAAGAAATTCCATACAAATGGACGATGCAGTCGGCTTTACTTATGTGTAATAAAGCAGTACTAGAGTCAAGTTAATATAAAGTCGTCAGTAACGCGATATTAAAGACAAATCCCTATATATGGCATTGACCAAACCGGTAAAAATATTTGACACTTGCTACTTCAGCAAAACATTGTAATTTAGTTGCAATTTGTTTCCAGTAACCTCGTAAGGTATCTGTACATGAAATTCTGATCCTATTTGAACAAGCCTGATGAAAATTTCGCAATGCCTAATGCAAAACTGGGTATATTTTGTACTTTATACTCCAGAACATAGACATAATTCATGTTACATTAAACGATGTAATGCATTTGACGAAAATGTATCGACGGATGCGAATCGGGTCTTTGCTGTAGAAACATATGCTTAAAAATGTTACAGAATTGTACAATCATTGATTTTGCAGGGGCGGTAGAAAATTTTAAATTAAAATTATCAAACTGAAAATAAGTTTTAATCCAGTTGTATTTAACTAATCGCAAATTATAGCAAAACCACCATCAGTCCCACATACGGACGCATTTCGACCCACCTCTATCACAATAATCATCAGAGGTGAGGGTAAATTGTCTAACGCCAATTTAACTGCTCACGTTCCTGTCCGACTCGTGTACATTTTTTTCAAATGAAATTGACGACTGGACAATTTTCAACCTGTCATGAACTGAATATTTTTGCAGCAATCGCCTCAGGTACATAAGTTGTACTAATTCAAAATCATTGATTACTTCAGTGGCGATGATATATGTCCAAATCAAGTTTGCAAACTAAAGTTAAAAATAAATTTCATTATAGCCACCACCAGACAGGTGTACTGAGAATTTTAGGACTCCCATGGTGATCGTTAGTGTACGCAGGCGAACTGACTATGGAATACAATAAAACAAATATTGATTGCGCAGTTGGTGGTAACAGTTCTTTAAATCAGATTTGTGATCTTTAAGTAAACACCAATTCCACTGTATTTAACCAGTCGTCGGACAACATAGAAAAACCACCGTCAGGTACACGTACTGACACGTTTCGATCTTTCATGTTCATCATCAGAATACGACGGAAATCTAACTGACGAGGATCAAACGACAATGCGAATAAATGGAAAGCAACATAATATATGCTGCTCTCATCTCTAGCAGACTTGCATACATTGTAATAACAAATATCCTTCGAATGTTTGCGCAGTACGAAATTCAAATGTTGAATCTCCGCGATTTGCGTTGGCGGGTTGTCACTTTGCACTATCAGATTCGAAAAGATACGATTGATCCACATTTCCAAGTACGCATCAAGTTTGTCTTGTAATTGGCTGGGTGCAGATTCGGCCCTTTCGTCCGGAGGTGGCGACATCGTTCATAGTAACCAATGGAAATTAGGTACGATATAATTTTCTTTGAAATCACCGTCAATCTCACAAACTGGCGGGTTTCGACCTTCCATGATCATCATCAGAGTACGATGGCAAACTGACTAACAAGGATCAAACTGCATTGCATTGATATGGAAAGCAAAATAAAGACATGCGGCTCTCACATCCAGTAGTCTTGCATATATTGTACGTGGCTGGAAATGTCGGCTGGACAATTTCTATGCCGTCACAAACACTATAGTGGTTAAAGGGCGTAATACCGGCTCCTACTGATGAGTCGCCAATAAGCACGAAACGAATGTGCATGAGATTATACTTTCCCTTTATGCTGCCTTTGGTTTATCCTTCTGGTCACAACTGAACTAATTTGTTACTAGGTTCGCAACACCTAATGCATACTTGCATATATATTATACCTGCGTAACAGAGAGTATCTAACTGTTATATATTGAATTGAATGATGTCATGCTTACCGCGAAATGTGATAACTGATATCGATCAAGACCAGAGTGTATGGTCTAACTGGAGTAACAGGTGTTCGGAAATTGTTGTAATTCTCAATTTGGGTGAACTTTAGCATAAATTTATATCCATCAGGGTGGTATCATGTACCGACTCGGAAACCATAGTGTTAGTATCCGGTACTCATCGATTTCAAAAAGGTATCAGTCACTAACACAATAGCCATAGTGTTAGTATCCTTTACAGACTCGGTATATATATTATATAGTGTGAGTTAGCATTTAAGTCGCATTGTCGTTGACTTTAGATTATGTTAGCTTCACTATTACAGGTTTACACATTCGTCTAGGAGATTGTACCGTCCTATTAATCCACATTCTTCTACCAAATATATAGTGGTTAAAGGGCGTAATACCGGTTCTTACTGATGAGTCGCCAGTAAGCACGAAACGAATGTGTATGAGATTATAATTTCAAAACCGCATGAAACTGTAATTGTAGTCTAATTGTTTGACCTAACTTAATCCAAAATGCATTTAAACATTGACTATATAAAGTACGTGTTATTAAAGTCGAATTTAGTTATAGCGAATCGTGAAAGCTTATGCTTTTCGACGTACAATTTACTCAATCTTTTGATCTCCCTGTAGTCGGCTCCCTGCTACAGTGGTCAATTAAAACGTCAATAATCAGCTGTGAGTTTCTTTCATGTCAACCCGCTATCTGAGAGCCTTTTGGACTGCACTGATGATGTCATAGACGATGAAACAACGCAGATTTAATTTGACTCTGAGCGGGTAGTAGGGTTTTCATTCACATGCAGCGAACACTTTCCGTTTCTCCAAATGGTCGATCGTTGTTTTAACAAACGGTTAGTGAGTACAAAATTAATTGATCATTTATTTTGCTTTGACGGTTTTGACTAACAATTTTTGAATTAACCAGTCTACGAACAACATAACAAAACTACCGCCAGCTGCAACGCACTGACGCGTTTCGACCTTCCATGATCATCATCAGAGTACGACGGCAAACTGACTATCGAGGATCAAACCGCATGGAATATATATGGAAATCAAATTTAGATATGCGGCTCTCACCTCTAGCAGTCTTGCATACATTGAACTTGACTGGAAATGTCGGCTGCACAATTTCTATGCAGTCGCGAACATTAACTATTTTGCAGCTTTCGCCACATATATATATATATAGACAATACAATTAAACAATAATTGATTGCGCGGGTGGTGGTAACAATGCTTTAAATCAAGTTTGCGGGCTTTAAGTAAACACCAACCCCATTGTGTTTAACCAGTCTACGAACAACATAACAAAACTACCGCCAGCTGCAACGCACTGACGCGTTTCGACCTTCCATGATCATCATCAGAGTACGATGGCAAACTGACTATCGAGGATCAAACCGCATTGAATATATATGGAAATCAAATTTAGATATGCGGCTCACACATCTAGCAGTTTTGCATACATTGAACTTGACTGGAAATGTCGGCTGCACAATTTCTATGCAGTCACGAACATTAACTGTTTGCAGCTTTCGCCACATATACATATATAGGCAATACAATTTAAACAATAATTGATTGCGCGGGTGGTGGTACCAATTCTTTAAATCAAGTTTGCGTGCTTGAAGTAAACACCAATCCCATTGTATTTAACCAGTCATCGAACAACATAACAAAACTACCGCCAGCTGCAACGCACTGACGCGTTTCGACCTCCCATGATCATCATCAGAGTACGACGGCAAACTGACTATCGAGGATCAAACCGCATTGAATATATGGAAATCAAATTTAGATATGCGGCTCTCACCTCTAGCAGTCTTGCATACATTGAACTTGACTGAAATGTCGGCTGCACAATTTCTATGCAGTCACGAACATTAACTATTTTGCAGCTTTCGCCACATATACATATATAGGCAATACAATTTAAACAATAATTGATTGCGCGTGTGGTGGTAATAATTCTTCAAATCAAGTTTGCGTGCTTGAAGTAAACACCAATCCCATTGTATTTAACCAGTCATCGAACAACATAACAAAACTACTGCCAGCTGCAACGCACTGACGCGTTTCGACCTTCCATGATCATCATCAGAGTACGACGGCAAACTGACCATCGAGGATCAAACCGCATTGAATATATATGGAAATCAAATTTAGATATACAGCTCTCACCTCTAGCAGTCTTGCATACATTGAACTTGACTGGAAATGTCGGCTGCACAATTTCTATGGAGTCACGAACATTAACTATTTGCAGCTTTCGCCACATATACATATATAGACAATACAATTAAACAATAATTGATTGCGCGGGTGGTGGTAACAATGCTTTAAATCAAGTTTGCGGGCTTGAAGTAAACACCAACCCCATTGTATTTAACCAGTCTACGAACAACATAACAAAACTACCGCCAGCTGCAACGCACTGACGCGTTTCGACCTTCCATGATCATCATCAGAGTACGACGGCAAACTGACTATCGAGGATCAAACTGCATTGAATATATATGGAAATCAAATTTAGATATGCGGCTCTCACCTCTAGCAGTCTTGCATACATTGAACTTGATTGGAAATGTCGGCTGCACAATTTCTATGCAGTCACGAACATTAACTGTTTGCAGCTTTAGCCACATATACATATATAGGCAATACAATTTAAACAATAATTGATTGCGCGGGTGGTGGTAACAATTCTTTAAATCAAGTTTGTGGGCTTGAAGTGAACACCAATCCCATTGTATTTAACCAGTCATCGAACAACATAACAAAACTACCGCCAGCTGCAACGCACTGACGCGTTTCGACCTTCCATGATCATCAACAGAGTACGACGGCAAACTGACTATTGAGGATCAAACCGCATTTAATATATATGGAAATCAAATTTAGATATGCGGCTCTCACCTCTAGCAGTCTTGCATACATTGAACCTGACTGGAAATGTCGGCTGCACAATTTCTATGCAGTCACGAACATTAACTATTTTGCAGCTTTCGACACATATACATATATAGACAATACAATTAAACAATAATTGATTGCGCGGGTGGTGGTAACAATGCTTTAAATCAAGTTTGCGGGTTTGAAGTAAACACCAACCCCATTGTATTTAACCAGTCTACGAACAACATAACAAAACTAGCGCCAGCTGCAACGCACTGACGCGTTTCGACCTTCCACGATCATCATCAGAGTAATGACGGCAAACTGACTATCGAGGATCAAACCGCATTGAATATATATGGAAATCAAATTTAGATATGCGGCTCTCAATTCCTAGCAGTCTTACATTGAACTTAACACCAATCCATTGTATTTGTCCAGTCGTCGAGCAACGTAGATACAACTACCACCAGCCGACGACTGGTTTAAATACAATGCGATGGTGTTTACTTCAAGCCCGCAAACTTGATTTAAAGCATTGTTACCACCACCCGCGCAATCAATTATTGTTTAATTTTTGAATTAATTTGATTGAAGTTATATTGTTGATAATAGAAATGAAGGCTTGATGACAGGCGGGCAAAAACTAGTCAACCCGAGAATAGTAGCATAAAACTTTTCGTGTTTAATGGGACACAGCCATCAATCCATTTCATGCGAAGCCCCCAGTTTGGTATAACCAAGCAGTTACATTTCGCGCCAAATTTGTAGGTACGGAATAAGAGCGAACGTGCCAGACGCCAGCGGCAGGTTCCGGCTATTGCAGTAAACTTTGGCTATTGGCAACTTGGCGGATAATACTCATTAACCCTGGATATTAAACTATCTAAGAAAAGGAAAACATCGAACACGACTCATCCTCATTAGGAATGGGCGGTCTAGTGTTCCTCTACATGCCACATATGTATCCATGATCGATACGAATTCTAGTGAGTACATTCTGAATCATCATCCATACAGTATAAAATGGTTCGCCTTATCTGCTAAGTCATGCAGGGTGGATATGCGAAATCAGGTTTCTGCAGACACCTTCATCTCCGATTCTGCCTCCTTTCATATCTTTTCTCTTCACGACCAAACAATAACGCCCTTTAAGATGCTATGAATATGGTGGTTGTGGATAATAACAATGAGTCCAATACAAGAAATGCCAAACATCGAAAGCAGTTCATGTAGACTATCATTCATTAAAACAAGGTAAGGTTTTAAAGTCATTGCATTTAATGTTCGAACATTAAACCAAACTGGATAACAAGAAACTCTTGCACATACGGGGGATAAATTAGAAATCGACGTATGCTGTGTATCTAAAAACAGAACACAGGATGCTTCGAGCGTTACAGAACTGGGTGCACCATACTTATCTAGGCCTTATTGTCAACAAAGTCTAATTCTACGAATTTTCTTAATCCGTTAAAATGGACGTTGGCATTGTCCTTAGCACACGCGCTGATGATTGCTTAAGCGAATGCATCACTGTAAAAAGCCGCATTGTGCAGCACGTTTAGATACATCTATTAAATTAATGTCAACAATCTAAATAAACGTTGACTTTTCGTTGTATATTCGTATGCTCCCCCCGATTGCGGCACACACGACAGCAAGGACGCTTTATACTCCGACATAAAGCAGGTAATTCTGGTAATCAATTTTGTGTTATGTGTTGTGTAAATATTAAAAAATTAAAACAAAGACAGCATAAACCGAATGTATAATCTCGTGTACAATTGTTTCACGCTTATTGGCGTTTGTCCAGAAGGAGCCGCTTTTACGCCCTTTACTCTCTATATTTTGTGGTAAAGTATGTGGGACAATTGGACGGTACAATGTTCTATACAAATGTGTAAACCTGCAATTCTTTAAATCAAGTTTGCGAGCTTGAAGTAAACACCAATCCAATTGTATTTAACCAGTCGTCGAACAACATGACAAAACTACCGCCAGCCGCAACGCACTGACACGTTTCGATCTTCCTTGATCATCATCAAAGTACGACGGCAAACTGACTATCGAGGATCAAACCGCATTGAATATATATAGAAATCAAATTTAGATATGCCGCTCTCACCTCTAGCAGTCTCACATACATTGAACTTAACTGGAAATGTCGGCAGCACAATTTCTATGCAGTCACGAAGATTGTTGTTCGACGACTAGTTAAATACAATGGGATTGGTGTTCACATCAAGCACGCAAACTTGATTTAAAGAATTGTTACCACCAACCGCGCAAACAATTATTGTTAAATTGTTTAACTGTTATATATTGAATTGAATGATGTCATGCTTACCGCGAAATGTGATAACTGATTTCGTTCAAGGCCAGAGTGTATGGATTTACTGGAATAGCAGGTGTTAAGAAATAGTTGTAATTGTAAATTTTGGTGAACAATAGCATACATTGATATCCATCATTTTAGAACCATGTTCCTTTTCGGCACTATAATGTTGGTATCGGTTACTGACACAATAGCCATAGTGTTAGTATACTTTACAAACTCGGTATATATATTATATACTGTGAGTTTGCGTTGAATTCGCATTGTCGAAGACTTTATATGATGTTAGCTTCACTATTGCAGGTTTACACATTGGTCTAGGAGATTGTACCGTCCTATTTTCCCACATACCGGCTCCTACTGATGGGTCGTTAGTAAGCACGAAACGAAAGTGCATGAGATTATACTTTCTGTTCATGCTGCCTTTGGTTTATCCTTCTGGTCAGAACTGAACTAATTTGTTAATAGGTTCGCAACACCTAATACACACTTGCTTATATATTAGCTCTCCGCAACAAACAGTATTTAGCTAAGATAGTCATAGAATTATGAGTTTTCGGGTTTTCGTATTGTTTTGCCGGATTTGTTTCATTTGATTAAGTTTTGTGATTTCTTCTCATAATTCTGGTCGATTTTCTGATTCGGCCATAATACAGGCCGTCATCCTCATTTTAAACAATATTTATGCCTACTTCATTGTTCGCCATTCCGTCGTTTTGTTAAATATATTATTTGAATTTTGATGATCATTTATGACCAATTCCTGGATGCTCAATAGCCAATGGCTTGTCAAATGATGCAAGCCGTACAATTTTGCATAGTTAATTCTCTAGTAAGTATTTTCCTTGTCTATTTTGACAAGACCACCTTTGAGCAAAGGTCGATACGGGCATCAGTATCAGAAGAAAATTTAGATTAACCGGGGAATACTTCTTAGTCATTCTTTAGGGCTTTCCTTTCTTCACTTGATATTTCGATCAGTGTTTCAGCTTTTGTCGCATAGAAGATAAATTAATCATTATTCAAACTTTCAGTCTGTGTTAATCAAAACAGATCAGGTAATCTTCAGATGATAAACGAGTGAGTGATTCCGTCAGCTGAGCCTTACCAAATTAATTGTTTTTCCTCGATGACAATGACCAATAGACAGTTTATGGTTTTTACTTTTGCACTGCTTAATTAAACTTGTTGTACCACGTCTGACAGAAAACAAGATTTTAAGTATATAATTTATGCTGCAAGCTTAGCACGAAATCAATTGGCTGGACTAAAAAATCTTGACTTCTTTCGCATGAACTTTTAACAGCCCTATTCTGTATACATTAAAAATAAAATCATATAATAAAAAAACTCATTTAAATGAAACACCAGAAGCTTGACTCACATATTCAGAATTTCGAACAACATGATAGGGATATACAACAACAGTCATTGTTTGCGCTGATGGTGATAACAATTTGTTAAGTCAAGTCTGCAAGCTTGATATAAACACGAGATCTATTTAACCACACACACAGTATAGTAAAACTACAGTCAGTCACACGTAGTGACGCATTTCGACTTTCAGTGATCACTATCTCAACACGACGGAATTCTGACTATCGATGATAAAACCAAAATTCATATATATGTTATGGAAAACCAGGTATGGCTCTCACATCTAGTAGTCATGTAAAAATTGTACTTGACTGGAAATTTCGGCTGCACAATTTATACGCGCGCACGAAACATTATTTTTTTGCAGCTAGAGAGTTTTCCTTCGTGCTCTGAAGAAACACTTCAGTACGTGTGATTGACGTTAAATTTGTTATATTATACGCTTGGTAAAATAAAACGGGATAGGTGTTCATGTCAAGCTCACAGGCTCGCTTTTCTTCATTTTTTTCACTACCCGCGCAATGAATTGTGTACTTTATACGTGCAACAGATTAATGCACGTGATTGCATAGAAATTTGTCGGCAAAAAATTCCATTCATTCGCAAAATATGCGAGACTACTAGAGGTGAAAGTAACATGTCTAATTGTGCTTTCCTTATTTGATCATCGCTAATCAGTTTTCAGTTGTACTCTTATAATAATCATGGAAGATCGAGACACGTTAGTACGTGGGACTATAGGTAGTTTTCCATACTGTGAGAGTTGATTTTTTATCAAACTCGCAAACTTGGTTTATTACTTATTCAATTTGACTGGCCAAATTGAAGCAAAGAAAGTGCAAAAGCAGTATTGTTATCATTAAAACCTCACGCCTGACCCTACGAAACCCACTGAGCGATTAAATTCCAACACTGCGTAGTTGCCAGGGTGACACAACACAGCTCATAAATAGTATAGCATGGGAGAAAGTTAATAGATAAAACGCTTTCTGATGTACACTAGTCAAAAGTTAAAGCCCGGTGAAAGCAACATCCATTGATAGAAGAGTACTCAGATCTCAACTCATACTTAGAGATGAAGGAGTCAGCCGCCCGTCCACATACAGATTCGCAACCCTTTACCTACACACATACATACATAATGAAGCACACACACAAACATACAAACATTAAAAAATAAACCTACTCTAAACTATAAATACTAGTTCTACGCATGTAAATAAATAAAAATATATCTCAGAACAAGACTTGCTTTCATTGCATCAAATAAAATGGAAACCCATGGCGTTAATAGCCGAATAAATTTGTTCTGTTAAAGTTTAATGACAGGATTTGCCATGCGTATATTGTCAGCATAACTAGGCAATGCATTTTAAAGTGAATGAAATTCACGAAGTAGACCGCTTTCATCCAAATTGGACATTAACAAAATACGTGTCAGAACTGACGCAGATTGGACTGAAACTAGTAACCATACGATTCAGTCTCGGAACCTATCCACTTTGCCATCGAATCTGGTATTTGCCTGCAATTTTCTGCTATAAATCGATTATGCCTTTGGTTACTTCTTCCGGTAGGGGAAAAATATACATAATCTCTTTTGCATTAACACTCCTCAATGTCTAATTATAGTGTGGTGAAAATGCCATCTGCAGAGCTGATATTGTAATCAAGTATATAGGCAGGATTTTATTGTATATAAATACATATCTTCATTGTAATTAGATAATACATAATATAGCGCGTCCTACTTATCAAACTGACAGATTTCGCCATGATGGAGCATAGATACAGTACTCGTCAGAATATAATTAAATGAACATTGGTTGCACGGGCGATGATAACAATTAATTTAATCAAGGTTGCAATCTTGACATAAGCACTAATCCTATTATGTGCATACATGCTAATTATTGCATAGTGTAAAATGGCAATTTATCCAGTAGACTGATTTACAATTGTCCATTCTAGGGCCGAATCGAATACAACAGGAAGTCCTCGCAAAAGTGCACAAATTTGACGAAGCAGCCAGCACAATGATTGAAACAGCCTTCGAGCCGCAGAAGTTAACATATAATAATTAATAATTG
>JAQBSW010007278.1:0-41905 GCA_029291075.1 Eudiplozoon nipponicum
CTCTTGACCTAGTTTACGTGTTGCGTAGAGGTCTAGACGAGGTCGTTTCTGCCTGTTGCTTAGATTGATCTTTCCATATAGGCTAGCCTTCTTTCCTTCCACAAAGGTTTTCGAATTATTATCATCATAATTAGTATTTATTTTATTCTCATAGATTGGCAACAATGAAGCATTAGTTAATAAATGCTGACGCGTCTTTGTTGGCGATGATGCTTATAGTAATAAAGAAAACACGAGGAACTCATCAAAATAACAAGAAAATCATGCTTAAGAATACTGGCGCTAGAGATAAAAACAAATAAAACAGGTAGACAAGCACCTAGACAGAAAGCGAAGTGCGTATTCACAGTTATCCACAGCTACACCTAGCAGTCCTTCCTTGAGCTGATTCCTCGCCTGTAAAATTTTCAGTGTAACGACACCTAGATGGAAAATAACAAAAAACAGCACATTTGCAATATTATAGACAAAAATATATACATTTCTATAGTTAAACGAGCATTGGTTAAGCGGGCGGTGATACAAATTACTATAATCAAGATCGCAACCTTGATTATAGTAAACATATACATTTTAACTTACATTATTCAGCATGGCGTACCTAGAAGCAAGTTACCCCGTATGGAATTGTAATGGTGGGCCGAAGTTAGTATGAACTAAAAATGTAATCATACTGACGCGTATGCATCGCGATTGCTAAACCTCAATAGTACGACTAGACAATGTACGATGCAAAAATACTGTTATAAGAGCATGTTTCTAAAATAACCGCCAAGAACAGTTAATAAACTTTAGTCAAAATGAACTAACTGATTAGCTGCAGCAAATCTGCAAAAGGCTCAAACAGCAAAATAACCATACTTAAAACAAGTTTTCAGACTAAATTAACATGTAACTAGTTATGCCATACCAAATACACAATTATATTCGTGCTAGTTTTCTGCAAACCAGAATAGAGAATCCAGAGCATCTACTAAGAGGCGAGGGCCCAGTCACGAGGCCGCAATGATGTATAGGCCCAATAGCAGCCTACACAATGCACAAGAGTAGAATAAATATACTATTGATGGTAACCACGACACTTAAGGTTAACCTAACCAAATGCCCGGAAATTAAGAAATAAAAATTATTTGAATAACATTAGTGGAGCGGAGATAAACATCATTTAATTTTTTGTAGCCAATCGCACATAGGAAAGCTATACTGGCGTGTTTCCACTTCTGAAAGTAATCATTAAAGCTAAGGCGAAAAGCTGACTAACTATAAACAATTCGCAAGGTATATTCAATGTATGGGAAATCATAAATGCTATTCGTGCATATTGTATTTGACTGGAATGTCGGCTCCACAATGTGAATGAAGTCACGAGCATAACATTTATTCCGTTTTCGCAACACTTATTTAAATTATTTAGTTAAGTTGATAACCATCCATTAAATCAAATTTTCTGACATTCGATAAACTCTAATTCCGTTTTATTTATTTACCTGATTCTCGGGTTGCGTTCCGATTTGTTTGAATCCACTTTTTTCATGATTTCGCTAAATATTTCGGCCCCCGGATATGGAGGCCTATTTCAATGGCAAGCACGTCACACATACAAGTAATAATCAATACGTCATTTTGAAAATTTTAGTTCCAACTGCTCCATTTATACTTGTCAGATCAAGTTCATTATTACATAGTAAATATTCAATTCAAGCAAAGCTCACAAAACCAAAACCACAGGCAGACAAATTGACAACTAACTTTTAAAACATTAATTGTATGTGGATTTGACCGCATTTATCTTGTGCGGGACAATAGAAAGCACTCTTAGGTCAGTAAAATCTTAAATTTTGATGGTTTTCAGTTGCTCTGCTTATTGGCTTCGATTGATGGGTTCTCACTTGTCCCTTCTTTTTTGAGCGTTTTATCAGCTGATTGACTGAAAATGACGTTGGATCAAGATTTTCCATTGTTCTCTGCCCAATATTTCGAGACATCATTTCCAGTCTCATCTTCAGGGTTGACACAATACGCACAGGAGTAAAACACAACTTGTGGCAAATGTGGTATCCTCATTCAAGACGTATATTTATATCTATTTTAATTCTAAAAGTATTTTTAATTGTCTTCCTAATATCCGGTCTTCATACCTAGTCTCTAATACTCAAATGTATACAAAAACTTATCCCTGTCCCCCCTCTGCGCACACAACTACTTATAAACATGTGTATTTTACTAAAGTGACATTTATTGAATAACTATAAGCATACTTAATGTATTAACATACACGCCTATCATTTGAATTGCTGTTCCGGACGCATAGAAAGATCAACAAATTTTTATTTCAATATTGCAGTATTCCTCACATGCCCCCCAGTTCACCTAATCCCATTCTGCTTCCAATCGGTTATGGACAGAGAGATTAAAAAACTGTTGAAAGTCTATAGAGTATTATTCTATCGTTTTGACAAGACCGAATACGGAGTTCACACTAACGAAATCGTCTCTCAGCCAAATAAACATTAATACTCATATCCTATATAAATTAGTTTCTCCATTAATTGTATGTCTTTAAAATTAGTTCGTGATATACATTGATGACTAGTTCACGAGAAATAATATTGAATCACTATACAAAAGACAAATCCCGCAAAACTGATCATACCTGAATAAATGCGCCTGGCTTACTCTACAAGTGGATCTATACATACGCATACAATTGCTCGATACTTTTATTACTGCATGTACAGAGGCATGTTTTCAGTGTTACAGTCAAGTTTATACGTGTTAGAATTGTTAAATTAAGAATGTTCTTCATTATCAGTAATTATGTAATTTTTCTAGAATTGAATCTTCAATTATTCACAGTTTTCGTTTTTTACTCGTTAACTAATTTTGATTAGGAGCGGACATGATAAAATTAAACGGTTTGGAATTCTTTGTACAAGGCTGGACTCATGTGTTTCGCATGACTATTTTGCATAAATTATAAACTTGAATTATATCCGGACATATAATTTATCTTGAGCCTGGTCATGTGTTCTAATTGTATGGAGAAACTGAGCGTAAATCGTGGAAATATTGTGTAGTAACAAACGTAGCGGACCGCCATATACACACACACACACTAAATTTGTAATCTGCTATACTAACAAAACGCACACAATAATAATCCTGCCTATATTATTCATTGGAATATCATTTTTCCGGGCGGCGTGGCGTCTGTTTTATAATGACAGATGGTAGATGACTAGTTGGAACTTTAGGTTGACGGCGATGCCGATAGAATCCACCAGAAGCCGAGACGAATCAAAGAATAAATTTGTATATAACTCAAAATTGTATGAAGATGGCGGCCTTGATGAAATAATAGACGTTTAAAAATTGAAGCAAATGTTCTTCGATTGGAGCCTCGGGCGCGACAAATCTAACAAGTACATTTTTAACGATCAATAAAGACAAATCCTATAATAGCAATATAAATAATAAAATCTTGACATGGTATATTAGTCTCTCTTTCTTTCTCACTTTTCTTTCCTCTTCCTTGTCCTCTACCTCCGTTTTTCTCTTCCTCCTTCTCTTTCATTCACTCTTAATCTCTCTCTCCCTTTTTATTTCAATCTATACATCTCTCTCTCTCTCTTTTATATATATATATATATATATATATATATGCATGTATAAATACATAAATATAAGTATTTATTGCGTTTCTCGTTTTCTTGGTTAAATGCTCCAAAAAAGGAAATAAGAAATAATAACCAATTTAAAATGACTAAATTAGAGCAAAAAAACTAGCCAGTTCATTCCATGTAGGAACAAGAAGGCATAACATAATCTCGGCATATATGTATAATCCCATCGGGGTATGGAAGTCGTGCTTATTGGGGACTGATCAGTAGGAGTCGACAATACTCACCGAAGCCACTAATTCAATTAATGCGAAGCAAATAGACGGGGAAGACGTTTAGACCAATGTGCGTTAAAGTGTGGTGCAAAGTCAACTTCATATACGCATGAATCTCGGAGATTGCAACGTCCATTTAGTCTTGCATCACTTTGCTAAATAGAGCTGATGTGAGTCGTGGCATCAGCTCGTGCTGGCAAGTAGCCAAATGGATAACACTTTGTAGCAATGGTGTATTTTGCATGCCCTACAAGCTATAAAAGAGAAAAACACATTACTAAACGATCATTGAGTGCACGAGCGGTGATAATTGCTTAAATCAAGTTTGGGATCTTGATTTATTACTAAATTCCTTATCCACAATCCAGATGCATTTATTTTGGTTATTTGCAACAAAGAATGGAAAAGCTGACAAATGCTTCTGATTGCATGTGAATCAAACGTTTTACATTACGTTGGTATTTGCTGTGTGCAAAATGTTAAATGCGAATGAAGGACTGAACGGAAAAAAATAATGCACCAATTTCGGACCAAGGCTAGGGGCAACTCAACAAACAATTAACAGACAACGAGGAGGATCTGCTGAATTACACCACCGAGTCAGTTTTGTGCCAAATTAAAAGTAAAATCATAATATTCACCCTACTAACCTTTAACAGCCAGCAATGAAAGATTCCAAAATCGTTCAGGATAGGCTTGACAAATCTTCAATCCAATTTCGTAATAGTGGATTGCGTTACGCCAATCTCCATTCTTCTCGTAGGCCCGACCGCATCTACTCACCGACAAATAATTAAAATGTGGAAAGCGTCAATGTTATGAATAGACATTTACCTTTTAACCCTTAGATACATACAAATTTGTCATAGTTTGAACACAGTAATCTGACATGCGTCTAAAGAAGTATTGTTAAATAATGCACCTCGTTTATGTGCAAATCAACACACCAAAATAAACAGAATTATATCAACATAATAAAGAATGTTTCACTGCCAAATACGACAGAAATTCAAATTTATATGCAAAAGAAAACAAGGCCTCGATTTTCTAGTCGCAGTTACGACTGTATTGACTTGATATACGAACCTCGACAAGCGCGGAATTACGAGCAGTATAGTAAAATTATTTCCCAAGATACACAGATAATCTAGTCAGCGGAAATGTCCAGTCGCCAGTGACACACAAATTTAACCCATTTTAACATAACTTCACCGAATATTCGACGCTTCCAGGCAGTCCACCATCTTTTTTGAAAAGTAATGCCCACATAGATAACCAGCAACGCTGCCATTCGTAGACGTATTATTAGAGAGGCCGACAAGCACTTTGATTTAGGAAGACAAGTAAAACTCTATCAACTTCGCTGTTCAATAATATTTTACGCATGCCTTCAATTCTATTGTCCATTAGAGCATTATAACCTCATCCTGGGCAAGATGGGCGCAAGAAGCAAGGTGGACAGGTCCGAATAATGGCAAAATTAGCTAAATTAGACTACAGAAAATTGGCTAGTAAAGGACCTGTTCGTCTACCAGGATGGGCTCTAAATGCGCATCATAGTTCTTGGTTAGAAACCCGGCGTGATATGGCATCGAACCGAGCTCAATGGCGATTTTGTTGCAGATTTATAATAGAATAATCTCAACTTTCTTACTAGAGCAAAGTTCATTCGTATTTTATCAAACCATACAATGAAAATCGGAAAGAAGCTGTATCGCCGATGTCACTTCGCCTAAAAACTGATTTGGTTATAATAATGCATAAAAAAGTATGCTTCCTGTATGTTAACTATATAAGTAGCTATGTATGAATTTTGAGTATCTCCTTCACAAATCACTCTCAATTACAAAATTTTTCCTTGGTCTAAACTATTTTATGCTTTTTTAAAATTTAAATATTTTTAAACAATATTAATTTTCAATTACAGCAAAAAAACATTTGATTTTATTTGTCTCGTTATTATATTTCAGTGAAGCATAAATTATTAAAGGCTGTTGTATAGCCAGTGGTGGTGATGATGATAACAATGATAAAAAAATACAAGAGTACCGATAAGACAGACTATTCTTTAAATCAAGTTTGCGAGCTTGAAGTAAACACCAATCCCATTGTATTTAACCAGTCGTCGAACAACATAACAAAACTACCGCCAGCCGCAACGCACTGACGCGTTTCGACCTTCCATGATCATCATCAGAGTACGACGGTAAACTGACTATTGAGGATCAAACCGCATTGAATATATATGGAAATCAAATTTAGATATGCGGCTCTCACCTCCAGCAGTCTCGCATACACAGAAGAAACATCAAAAGTCAACCACAATCAAATCGAGTAGTATATCAACAATTTGTTTACCAAGGTTGCGTCTACATGAGCATCATTCTTCTTTAAATCAAGTTTGCTAGCTTGAAGTAAACACCAATCCCATTGTATTTAACCAGTTGTCGAACAACATAACAAAACAACCGCCAGCCGCAACGCACTGACGCGTTTCAACCTTCCATGATCATCATCAGAGTACGCGCAATCAATTATTGTTAAATTGTATTGCCTATATATGAATATGTGGCGAAAGCTGCAAACAGTTTATGTTCGTTAAATGCTGTTTGTTGCGAAGAACTAATATATATGCAAGTATGTATTAGGTTTTGCGAACCTAGTAACAAATTAGTTCAGTTGTGACCAGAAGGATAAACCAAAGGCAGCATGAACGGAAAGTATTATCTCATGCACATTCGTTTCGTGCTTACTGGCGACTCATCAGTAGGAGCCGGTATTACGCCCTTTAACCACTGTATATTTGGTAGAAGAATGTGGAATAATAGGACGGTACAATCTCCTAGACGAATGTGTAAACCTGTAATAGTGAAGCTAACATAATCTAAAGTCAACGACAATGCGAATTCAATGCTAACTCACACTATATAATATATATGCCGAGACTGTAAAGGATACCAACACTATGGCTATTGTGTTAGTAACTGATACCTTTTTTTAAAATCGATGATTACCGGATACTAACACTATGGTTTCCGAGTCGTGACTGCATAGAAATTGTGTAGCCGACATTTCCAGTCAAGTTCAATGTATGCGAGACTGCTAGAGGTAAGAGCCGCGTATCTAAATTTGATTTCTATGTATATTCAATGCGGTTTGATCCTCGATAGTCAGTTTGCCGTGTTGCATCATGAACACAACCATAACTCGCAGCTAACTCTACCCAACTAGGAAAATAAAGTTGAGAAGATTAATCTACTAGAAGTCTACCACGAGATCGCCATTGATTTCAACTCGATGCTATATTGCGAAGGGTTTCTAACCAAGAGCTATGACACGTACGTGGACCCCGTCCTGGCAGACAAAACGGTGTTATTCCTTTAATCAAGTTTGCGAGCTTGAAGTAAACACCAATCCTATCGTATTTAACCAGTCGTCGAACAACATGACAAAACTACCGACAGCCGCAACGCACTGACGCGTTTCGACCTTCCATGATCATCATCAGAGTACGACGGCAAAGGTCGAAACGCGTCAGTGCGTTGCGGCTGTCGGTAGTTTTGTTATGTTGTTCGACGACTGGTTAAATACAATACGATTGGTGTTTACTTCAAGCTCACAAACTTGATTTAAAGAATTGTTACCACCACCCGCGCAATCAATTATTGTTAAAAACGGTGTTATATTGCCCAATTTCATTGTACTTACTTACTTTACTGCGGCTGACTCCTTTTGGAGGATAAGCCGGCTCCATTGATATAATGGAGTTTCTTGGGAATTTGGTACAAGTGGTGTCCCCTCACCACTCGGCTTTTTGATCGAGGACGCACCTCTAGCCTTTGCACATCCAAGCGCAGTCTGCAAGGCAGCAGTAAGTTGCATGGTTGCCGTTGGCTGTTGAGAGCTCATTCGCCATTCGGAAGTACGGGGTACTGTCCAGGAGTCCATGTAATCCTGTGGCTGTTGAACCCTTTTGTGGCGGGGAACACACGCCGAGTCATGGTGCTGTCGTCGGGCTCATGTGGTATTTTATAAGAGATCCGATTGCCGGTCGGAAATCCACCACGCCCTGGTGACACCACCGCCATTTCATTGTAGTAGACATTAGCTGTTTTTAACATGTCAACTAACCCGGCGATGTCTGAGAGAATAAGGCTCTACTGGGCAGGCGAATTGAAAGCATACGTAAAATGTAATCATGCCAGTGCGGTTGACGGAGTCTTATTTATTTCTCTAACAGGAAGCAATAGTTGGTCGTTTGATAAAATACGTCTACCCATCTCAGAGTTGTGTATTCCTTGCAAATAATCTATATTGGCTATGTCTATCAAACAACTGTCGTCGAATGTCTATAAGCGTCTAAGATATTTGACTCTAAAAGAATAAGTTTCGTTAGCGTATAAAGATTTTACCCACAACTTTTAAGGTAAAATGAGATACTAGAGTTTCTTCATAAATGGCGAAGGATGCAGATTATCTTATTCACCTGGTGACACATTACCTGAGTTATAGATACAGGTACCAAGATATGCAAACATGTCAACAACGTCCAATTCTTCACCTTGTAGTCACAGAGTTCAAGTGAGAGATGAGTGAATTTGTAAGAGCACCTCACAATTAGATTGTGCGAATTTAATACAGAAATGCACTAGCCTAGGCGGAATCTTGGCTGACAAATAGCAATACAATGTCGACTAATGTTACCTCCAGAGGAACTTCGACATCTGCGTCAAGAACGTATGGAACAAAATGGGGAATATAACATCCCTGATGAACACTGCCTTTAAGAAAGAAGTTTTGCGATAAATCGTTGTAGAGTCTAACGCGGCTAAGTGTTTGCATAACAGGCACCATGACATTTACAAATTTACACGATATACCACTTTTCGACATAATATCGAATCAAAATTGCGATCCCTTGAGTGAAATGCGTCATTGAAATTTAGAAAAAGACGGCTATATACATATCGTTGTACAAGTTATGGCATTAATGTAACAATATTATCTTTAAATCCTCGTTCTGGCCGGAATCCGGATGCATCTTCTCTGTTATGCGATGCACGCGACGCACTGAGACGGTGTAAAATAATCGAAGCAAACAACCTAGAAATGATTGAAGCCAGGCTTATACAACGATGGTTATCGCACAAAGTACGGTTTACCCTTATTGTAGATAGGAATGATGATCGAGTCGCCTCATTCTATGTAATACGAAAAAGATAAGTCAACAATTTAAACATTGTATTGCCACTGTCCTAAAATGGTTTCGGAAAAAGATACTTTCGGAGGTAGGACCGATTCAGATACAAAAGAAAATTGCTCCTTGAAGTGTTCATCACACCTATCAAGACGATACAATTTATCCGTTTTCATATTATTGATACAATTATTATAATCAAGGTTGCGGTCTTGATATAAACACCTGACCCATTAATTACTTACATATGTCAGTATAAACTAAGAATTGTATAGTGTAGAAAGGCAATTCATCCAGTAGACCGGTTTCGTCCTTATTGGGAACTCATCAAGTACTAGCCAGAATTTGTCAGCGACAACAAGATGTCTAAATGGATGCCATATGAGCTCCACCTAAAGGAAAAATTGACTAGCCAAGTTACATTAGTTAGTATATATCTGAAAATTGTGTTTAGTGTAGTGTGCGGCAGGATAGCTCAGTGGTTAGAGCACCAGATTCCGAAGCAGACGTGCCCAGGTTCATATCCTGTCCGCGGCAAATTCTGGCCAGTACTTGATGAGTTCCCAATAAGGACGAAACCGGTCTACTGGATGAATTGCCTTTTCTACACTATACAATTCTTAGTTTATACTGACATATGTAAGTAATTAATGGGTCAGGTGTTTATATCAAGACCGCAACCTTGATTATAATAATTGTTATCACCACCCGCGCAACCAATGTTCGTTTAATTATATAAATGTTCATTTCAATACCATTTTCCCCATGTAATGCGGTGTCTGTTCAGTAATGACAGATTGGGCATGGTTAGTTGGAACTTTGGGTCTAAATGGATGCCATATGAGCTCCACCTAAAGGAAAAATTGACTAACCAAGTTACATTAGTTAGTATATAACTGAAAATTGTGTGTAGTGTAGTGTGCGGCAGGATATATATATATATATATATATATATATATATATATATATATATATATACCAATTATTTAGAAATATCAGGTAAAGTTTACTTTCAAAAATGCGTGTCAAATTAAACAAGAAAACTTACAAAACACACGCCAATGGCCTGTTCTTCTCTAGCTAAAAAATGTATAAAAAAATCTGTGAAGAATGTAAAAGCGCAAATGTTCTATTGAGACAAATATAAAACGTTAGTAAATATACGAAACAAATATGATAGATAGTTTTCTTTAATGTCATTAAGTTCAGCTAATCTATCAATGAATATAATTTGGTACATAAAAATATACACAAACCACTACTTACACTGGTATACAGACTGTATTGTTCTATTATTTGACAATAGAGATTCTTCTCCTGTTACCTTGAACAGATTAGCAGTCTTAGTTCATTCTTTCGGTGTTGAAATTCGCACTCCTAAATGTAATATACAGGATCACCCGCCATTCATTCCAACCCTGCGAATGCAAAGTGATGATCTGAACGTAGTTGACAGATTTTCATACCTTGGTAGGGGCTATCAAAAACTCAAGCTATACGTCTAACTAGGTGAGTATAAGAATCGCGAAAGCTGGAGTAACATTCTCCAACCTTCGCTATTTATGTAGAAACGCGTTTATTTCACTCTGCCTTAAAGGCCTTGTTTACAATGCATCTGTAAGTGCAGTTACATTATACGCTAGTTAGACTTGGCCCCTTAGAGTTGATGATTTAAACGCTAAGAGAATTTCGTCTACGAATAACGAATAATCAACAATGACATCCGTAGACGTATTTTGGATCAGTCAACAAGTGCTCCTCGTTTGACAACTAGGTAAGGTTCTTTCAAATTTTCTTTCCTAATACCCACAAATGAATATGTGTTGAAAAACAAAACAAAATGTAAAATTTAAATGTTGGTAGTGTGAAATAAGGGAACAACCAATCAATTTCGTGCATCAAATCCAGTTCAAACTCAATGCACGAACATGTGTTTTCGGCATGCACACGTGGCTAATTCATTCCTATTATTGCACTTAGTAATTGTCTTAAATTCCACGTGTGCAAAACAAAGACTGAGATAGCAAAGAGGGGATTGGTTACGACAAATGTACAATTGTAATTGGATGAACGAATATACTAACGAATCCAGAATAATGGCTGTAGATACTGGTAGAAATAAGATTTATTAATAAATGTTATTCCATGGAATAAAGGTTGTGTTTTCATATTTTAAAGAATGGTGAAACTAGTCACAATATATATAAATATATATATATATATATATATATATATATATATATATATATATATTAGTGGGTTGGCCTTGAAGTCTCAATGCCAAAGATTTTCTATGAAACTGATTCAGCTAATACTTGAATACACATACGCATAGGAGATTGTACTAGCAAACTATTTCACACATGTACACATGTATTCCTACCGTTTCTTCATCATGAATTGGCATAACCTTCTGTATCTATTTAAAATTAGCTTGTTACTAGGTGCGCAATATAAAATGGATAATTCCTTCTTGAGAATAAGTTGTAAGGCTACAAAAGTATATAAGTTAATATTTACACAAATTATTAGTGAGATTTACGAGAGAGAGAGAGAGAGGCAGAGAGAGAAGAAATACCTTGCTACAATGAGTACATTGTTCATGATAACTAACATAAATGAGGCAAACTAAACCTCTCCACAACACCATTTTGGCCAAGTTAGCATTCGGGCAAGGCGACATCAGCAATACAGCCTCCTTGCGGATTTCACTGTATCACGTCATAAAGAAAAGGTGTTATTGTTAGATTAAGAAGAGGAAGGGGAAGAAAAGGAGGCAGAATCGGAGATAAAGTTGCCTGCAGTAGCCCGATTTCGTTTATCCACCCTGCGCGGCTCAGCAGATAAGGCGACCTCTTTTATACTGCGCGACGGCCGATGCACTATGTAATGATTGTAAGTTGTACTTGTAATGGCTATATGTGAATGCCAAAGATCAATTGCCAATTCTCTTCAAATCTTTAACTCTAAAAATTCTCATGTATGTGCGGTAGCACAAATATTGGACGTACGAAGAAGCAATTGATAAACAGAATCCAGCAACATTTACCGCAGAAATTGACTATAAAGGCTTGGCACCGTCAGGAAAATGAGCTATTTCCGATCATATATTGGAAACGGTGCAACCAGACCATTTGGCCAATTTCTCATTTCTATATTGAGTACAATCAGAAAATAATATTATATACCTATTAAGCGCTTTATATAAAATAATAAACAACTGGCCTAAATATTCAAGTTTCAATATAATGATATTCTAATTGACCAACCACGAATCATTCAGGTAAGGCCAAACACACCCTCGACCAGACTCAAAGAACACTCGATAGGAGTGGCAACAACCTGAAGGGCAAAAAAACAGCTACACATACATAGAAAGAAATTTCGAAACAATATGAGCATTCAACACTGCAATCTGAACCTCGTCGTTATCAAGTAGACAAAACAAATTGCGGAACAAGGGGAAACGAAAGGGTACACTCGGGAATATATATATATAGTAACAATGTAAGTTAACCCAGTGCACACGATTCATCACATCTATAGTATATCAACCATAATACAATCCATACAAAATGTTCCGTTAACTTTTAAATACTGTTTGTTGCGGAGAAGTAATATATATGCAAGTATGTATTATGTGTTGCGAAGGATAAACCAAAGGCAGCATGAACGGAAAGTATAATCTCATGCACGTTCGTTTCGTGCTTACTGGCGACTCATCAGTAGGAGCCGGTATTACGCCCTTTAACCACTATATATTTGGTAGAAGAATGTGGAATAATAGGACGGTACAATCTCCTAGACGAATGTGTAAACCTGCAATAGTGAAGCTAACATCGTATAGTCTACGACAATGCGACTTCAACGCTAACTCACACTATATAATATATATACCGAGTCTGTAAAGGATACTAACACCATGGCTATTGTGTTAGTAACTGATACCCTTTTTTGAAATCGATGAGTACCGGATACAAACACTATGGTTACCGAATCGGTACATGATACCAACCTGATGGATATCAATTTATGCTATAGTTCACCGAAATTGAGAATTACAACAATTTTTGAACACCTGGTACTCCAGTAAATCCATACACACTGGCCTTGATCGATATCAGTTATCACATTTCGCGGTAAGCATGACATCATTCAACTCAATATATAACAGTTAAATACTGTTTGTTGAGGAGAACTAATATTTATGAAAGTATGTATTAGGTGTTGCGAACTGTCTCAAATTCATAGTCCCGGTCTCTTAGTTGGAAGTATTGTTAACTCTGATTCCTCCAATCCACGTTTCCTGCCATTACGACGTTCATTCCTGATTGCTGTTCTTAAACTATCTCTACCATGCTACTAACTACGATTTGCCTAATAACTAAGGGTAAATAAGCTAGTAATTCGCAGCCAGGACTAGAAAACTCGTTATATTTTACAATAGATTTGCTTATATTTACTAAGCGTTCGCTAGCACATCGTCAAGCCATCAACTAGGTAGGTACTGAGAAAATGTAGAGATTTTTAGGTTCAACAAATACAAGTTACCTGTTGGTGCATGGCACTGAACGGACACAGAAAAAGCATCCAAAAATTTTGGTCGCAAGTCTACTTTAAATCATGTCATATTGACAGACAGAAAAACTAGTAGTGTTGAAATATATAACGATATGCTAATCTCTAGTTAGCCATTCTAAACATCAGAGGGACTCTGATCTTAGGTATAGGTTATAGTTGAGGAAGTTAGTTGACACTTTAGTTAGTTACCTTTTTTCACCATAGCTTATTCTCGAGGAAGCAACGACATAGTTCGAGAAACAAAATTGGTATAGCATCAAACGAGTAACGTTAACATTTTGAAGTAGAACAATATAGAACAACTGACAATATTAATATATTCGCATATAACATTATAAAATAGCTTTTATCAGTATAGCTGTCTGATTAACTCGAATTAAGTACAGTTTTAGGCACAAAGCTATATGAATTTTGACATAGAAAAGTTTTTTATCGAACTATCATGGTGACTATATGAAGAGTCACCTATATTAACGAAAAATGCGATAAAGCCTACCATGAATTTCATGTTTCCTGTACCAGAGGCCTCGGTACCTGCTGTAGAAATCTGCTCCGAAAGATCAGCGGCTGGGAATATCTTCTCGGCAAGAGAGACACGGTAGTTCTCCAGAAAGACAATCTTTAAAAAAACGAAAAATGCTACATTAAGAACGTGACAAAGTCAACTAACTTTAAAATCATCTGAGATAAATTTGTAATCAGATATTTATAGGCAGTAAATTATTGATATAAACAAAAGATTTCATAAAGCAGTAGTTACTATTCATTTATGGACTGGTTTGATCCTATTTGAAATCTCCTCAACAGCTTGGCATCGGTCACTTGCGTGTTTGGTTTACTGTAAAACAATTCATTCCTCATGGCAGTCGCACATTGCATGCAGTTCTTTATATCAAGCTCTAAAATTTGTGTTAAAGAATTGTTATCACCAACCTCGCAATCAATAGATGTTCAGTTTCTTGCAATTGTCAGTATAACTCTTCAGTCTTAGCTTTAGGTGAGCCATTGTTGGAATTTCTTTCGGCCTTGTTTTTCACCTACTCAGATTATATGCCTCATCCGACACACTACACAACAATACATCAGTATAATATACTGATGCAGAACTGCGGAATAACTATTAAAATTGGTAATTATAAGTTGGCTGTAAATGAACACAATATTTATCGTATCTAGTGGTGGATCAAGACCGTGTTAATCTGACATATATTTTTTGGCCTCCTTTGTTTATAACAGCAATATACATTTATGAATTGTTCATTTAAATATTTCTAATAACTATGTTTACACAAATAATCTCAAATCTAAGATGCGCGGATAGTAATTAGAGAGCCAGATGCAGCTGGACATGTATAAACGGAAAACGTTTTCGTGTGCTAAATATGCAAATAATTAAATCAATATTCATTTACAAATATACATGAACACACACACACACACATATATATATATATATATATATATATATATATATATTCGTTAACCAACATGTGCTATACTTCTCAAACAACGATGATCGAATGCCTGTAAGCGTCTCAGATCATCAACTCTAAGAGGCCAAGTTTCACTAGCGTATAGTAAGACTGCGCGTACAGATGCATTGTAAACACGACCTTTAAGGCAAAGTGAAATATTCGCGTTTCTCCATAAATTACGAAGGTTCGGGAAAGCTACTCTAGCTTTCGCGATTCGTATTCTCACTTCGTCGGACATACTGCATACCTTATTGATAGAGCTCCCAAGATATGTAAACCTGTCGACTATGTCAAGATCTTCATTCTGCAGTCGCAACGTTGGAGTGAGTGGTGGGTGATCCTGTAACAGTATCCGCAAGGAAGCTGTGTTGCTGATGTCGCCTTGCCCGAATGCTAACTTGTCCATAATGGTGTTGTGGAGAGGTTTAGTTTGCCTCATTTCTGTGAGTTATCCTTATAAATTTACTCATAGTAGCAAGGTTTTCCTTCTCTCTCTACCCCTCTCCCTCTCTCGTAAATCTCAATAATAATTTATCTAAATTCACTTATATACTTTTTTTCACTCCTTATGGTTATATGGCAGTGAAACATTAGTCACTTGACATTTGTGTGGCTGGAAATGATGATATATATATACAAATTAGCCATTTCTTAGCATTTAAACTTTTACTTATATGCTCATTATAGATAAGCTGTATGGCTCAATACAAAGCATTCCTTCGTTCTATATTGTTTTTTATAGCGGAATACTATAGATATGCACTTGTGTATTGTGTATTGTGTCCTTATAAAAAATAGTTCGAATAGGACGAAAAGAGTCCATAAAGTTTAGCATGAACAAAAGGTATAATCTAATGTACGCGCGTTTCGTGTTCAGTGACAACTCATCGGTAGGAGCCAGTTCTACGCCTTATAACCACAATATATTGGATCAAGAAATGTGGGACGGGTAGACCGTTTATGGATTTGCTGCAGTGATAGTTTTTAATGAAATTAACCACATAATAAAATCAATTGTGTTGCTATGATGTATGTAGTATTTATGTAGTTGTTACTGAATAGTGTGGAAAAGGCAATTCATCCAGTAGACCGGCTTCGTCATTATTAAGAACTCATCACGTACTGTCCGGAATTAGCCGCGGTCAGGGCTCGAACCTGAGCACGTCTGCTTCGGAATCTGTTGCCCTAACCACTGAGCCACCCTGCACGCAAAACCAATGTTCGTGTAAGCTCAGTATATCTTAAATATAGAGAGTTGGCTATGAAGTCGCATTGTCGAAGACTTCATATGAAGTTAATTCCTTTACCGCCTGAATACATATTCGTATAGGAGATTGTACAGTCCACCTGTCCCACATTTCCTGACCAAATATATAGTGGGTATAGGGTGCAGTATCGACTCCTACTGATGAATCGATATTAAGCAAGGAATGTATGCGTATGTGAGATTATAAACTTCGATCAGCTGACTTTGGTTTATCCTGCTGGTCCTATTCGAAAAAAATGTTACTAGATACGCAATACCTAATATACAATTACATTCAATGGTTCGGTCCCTGCAAAAGAAATTATGCGCAAATAGTTACAAAATCATCGTCGAAGAGATGGATAGAAATCGTATATATATATATATATATATATATTTATATATATATATAAACTTCAATATCCTCCCCATTTATATCACATGTACGATCCTTAATAACAGATCGATGATAGTCATGTCAGTTTTATCTTGATGCCATCAACGGGTGCCATATAGTAAAACTAACCTACAAAATAACTGGTAAAACACAGATTAAAGGCCAATTAGAGTCACGTGGTGTTTTAGTTAGAAGAACAGTGTAGATCAAATTAGCAGGTAAAACTTCGCCAGCAGCAATACTGACTACAACTGAATTGCCGAATAAATATAAAATAATGGTATAGTAGATGAATAGCATTTTCTATATTATGCTAAATATTATTTATATTGGCGACAGATATATATATATATATATATATATATATAAACTTCAATATCACTCCCCATTTATCACGGCCATACGATCATAATAACAGATCGATGATAGTCATGTCGGTTTTATCTTGATGATGCCATCAACGGGTGCCCATATGAAGCAAAAACTAACCTAAAAATAACTGGTAAAACACAGATTAAAAGATATTAGGAGTCACGTGGTGTTTTGGATTAGAAGAACTAGTGTGAATCAAATTAACTTGGGTAAAAACTTCGCCAGCAGCAATAATGGCTACAACTAGATTACTGAATAAATATGAAATAATGGTATAGTGAATGAATAGCATTTTTATATTATGCTAAATATTATTTATAGTGGCGACAAGGATATATATATATATATATATATATATATATATATATACATATATATATATTCTTATAATTAGGAAAACAAAACATAAATAACAAAGTGGATAAAGACCATTTATTTCGTGAATACTAAACATCTCTTATACAATCATACATATTTATACATTTTGGGTTTTCAATTTATTATGCTATTGGTAACAAATCTGACTCGTTATTACTGTTGTTTCTTGTTTTGACTAGTTGGTGAGTTTGTATGCGTTTGTGTTTGTGTTGTGTATGCGTGTTTGTATGTAAAGGTCATTCTCGCAGTATTGCGAAATGATGTCTGAGATCTTGTCATTATTGTTTTGGTATCTTGAGAGTTAGCCATTTGTGCACATTGTTCACTGTTACATGTACAAGTGATATTTTTCCCAGTATAGTTGATCGTTTCACCCCGCTGCGCAAGATTGCTATTTTCGCTTGGTAACAACGCTAATGTTGATTGGAATGTTAAACGCTCACTTTGTTTGGAGACTTCTGTCATCGTATGCGCCTCTATTATTTCCACTTCACATTGTTGCCAATCCGATTGTACGTTTGTTGATTCTAGTATAGGGCCTAATGGTTCTTGGCTGGATACTAGTAGATTGTTGTTGAATTTTGTTATTCTTGGCCAGTCGATAAGGATATCATGTTGATGAAACTTTATGTAAAGAAGGATAAACCAAAAAAGCATGAACGGAATGTGCTTACTGGCGACTCATCAGTAGGAGCCGGAATTACGCCCTTTAACCACTATATATTTGGGTGAGGAATGTGCGATAATTGTACCGTTCTATTATCCCACATTCTTCACCTAAATATATATTGGTTAAAGGGCGTAATACCGGCTCTTACGTATGAGTCGCGAGTAAGCACGAAACGAATGTACATGAGATTATACTTTCCGTTCATGTTGCCTTTGGTTTATCCTTCTGGTCACAACTGAACTAATTTGTTACTAGGTTCGCAACACTTAATACATACTTGCATGTTATTATTTCGTCCGAATGTAAATAAATATACACTATTGCATATTAAAAACAGTTTTGTCTTAAATTTTGTGGTCTACTGGATGTATAACATTGCTTTGTTATTTGACCTATTGCCTTTGACAATATCTACGAACCAGAATTCTTGAAAAATGTAAAAGTTGTATCTCATAATCCGTCAAACATAGTTTAGTTATTTTCAACGCACTAACTTTGACTGACTGTCAATTTGGCCTTATGGGACTTTGCAGCAAACAATCTACGCACAAATAAAGTTTTCCGACGACAATTGCAAACCTAACTGTTTAATTTTCTTCAATGTGGATCGGTAATAAGACGAAAATTATGAATTTCTAGATTAATGGGTAACTGTCCATGCTATTCGTTATTTGAAAACACCAATCGGGTACTGTCTCATCGCAAATATTACACCTAATAATCCTTAATGAGTAAAATAAAATAAATGGTAAGATATCAATAAATGTACAATAAATTAGTGAACAAGGGAATTTTAAAACATATTTCAGATAATCAACCTAATTTTTTATTATATGCATTTAAAATAATGGCTTTATTATCTGACTTTTACAAAGAGATCAGATAAAAATTAATGGCATTTGCTACCATACAGTTGTCATAATTCATCCAAGATCCTGTGTAGATTAAAATATCAACATATTCTAACCAAAATTCTGTCACATTGCATTAGTGTGACAGTATTACCTTTTCAAATTGTTATTTACAGTGGTCTTTCTTAGATGTAAAAATGGAATAATTACAAAATAAAAAGCGTAAACCAAAGAATGCCATTGTTTCTTTGAACCGGCTATGAATAAAAGATGATCCCTTCATTGGAGCTCTGAATCGATCTACGAATCGGTTGCTTGATATTCAGCACTCCATATGTGGAAATTTAGTGGGTGTTTAACCTGACGGCAAACACAAAACCTGTTTCAATTGCATGCTGGCGCAAAAGGAATTATAACGTGGACACAATAGAGATTTTCAATGAAAATAATGAGCTATATTCCTGTCAGAAACACCTTTTAAGTTAGACACTTGAAATTGGACTATCGAAGACGGGACACCAAAATACCAACTTTTAAATGTTAGGATTCTTCCCGATCTTATCCATTAGAAATTGAAATGCACATTAAATTAAACCATCGAAATATTAACATTCACAAAGTGATTATAATTGATTCCTATTTAATAGCAGTAAAGAACTGTTTCACATGGTCAGTTACGCATCCACTAACTTAGAATTCTGCTGATTCACCCAGTTTCGGTACATTAATGACTTACCTTGAGACGACCGCGAACAAGCGGACAGTTGTTGACAACAGCTGCAATGCTGTTCACCAGTTTTATTATTAATTTAGCCATGTGATAACCGGGAGCCGCTTTACCCCCAATCATTATGGTTCGTGGAGTAATCGTGGCGCTTGGATTATCACGGATTCTGTTGTATAGGGTAATCATGTGGAAGCAGTTGAGAAGCTGACGTTTGTACTCGTGAATTCGTTTCACCTAGTTTAGGTTTATGTAAATAACAAATCTGAGATTAAACCACACAGATAAATTTTATTTATTCAATCAGAAATAACGTTTTAAGGTCAGTTAGAAAAAGGCAGTCTGACGTGTCAACTTCAAGTGTGTTAATAGATGCATATAATAAAACTGACAAGACCTAAAGTTCTTCAAAATTTATTAGATTACGCTACATATAAACCGTATGAATGAGAAACCGAGAATCACTTGTGGACATAATATCATGGAGAAATTTCTACCCAGAACTTTGCTTCTATAAAATCTCGTTTTTCAAATAATTTCAAATAAGATTAGAAGGATAAACCAAAGTCTCATGTAAGTATGTCTCGTGTTTAATGGCGACTCATCAGTAGGAGCCGGTACTACGCGCTATACCTACTATATATTTGGTCAAGGAATATGTGAAAATTTGACGGAGTGACAGGTCTTAAGTAGTTATAGTTCTCAATATTGGTGAAATTGAGCATATATTAAAATACATTTTGTAGTACCATTTACCGACTCAACGATCATAGTTTTGGTACAATGACCGAATCGGCAACCAGTGTTGGTACCCTCTAATTGATACTTTGCTTTACACGGGATTGTCAATCAACTACTGCAGGACAATTGATGAAACTTATATTTCGGTAAAAACTTGATTTTTTATATTTCGAAGCGCACAGCGTGATTTTTTCCTTGATTGACGAGTTCTCACTGGTCCCGCCATTCATAAGCCTTTCACACGTTACTGTCAACCGAAAATACTGTAATACCTAGTTTTGTTGAATTTTTACGACTTTTCGGGCTGTCCTTTCTGGCTCCATCGCCAGGACAGTAACACAATATTCAAAGAAAAACAACTTGTGGCAAAAGTCGTATCCTCATACAAGATAGTTCTGTTTACATTTATTTTTGGGTTGCCCAAATATTACCTATACTCTCATGCACACGCGTAAATAACCCAACACATGTCCACAAATAAACACGCTCAGTATATATTATATATAGTGAGTTGGTTTTGAAGTTAGATCCATTACTGTTGATATGAACATTCATATCGCTCAATTGTCCAACATTTCTCGCCCAAATATATAGAGGATATAAGGCGTAGAAGCGGCTCCTATTGGTGAGTCGCCGGTAAGCACGAAACGCATGTATACATGAGATTGTAACTTTCGTTCAAATTGACTTTGGTTTGTCCTTAAGGTCATATTTGAACATATTTGTTACTAGGTGCGCAACACCCGATACATAATTGCAAGATCAGGAATTGTTTACTCGAATGTTAGGTCGCAATCGATTTGAAATAAGATCCAACTTAATAAAAGCTTAACTCGAATTATACGTTTTAATGTAAATGGGACATGCCGCTTTAGGAATACGTAGTGTGTAACACTTAATACACAATTGCCTACACGTTAGCTCTTCGCAACAAAATGTATATATCAATTCTTCTGCGTGTTTGAAAAACAAATAAAATATTCCTCCAAACACAGAGTTGCATGCAGCATAATATGTAAATCGTTAACTAGTTCCTAGCTAAAGTCTACAGATTCTCATAAATTGTCATGCTTAATGTAACGCTTTTATAGAAAAGAAAAAAATGCCAGTCATCACGTTGACTCCGCAATGGCGGCACGTTTATGCACTGATAATTGAGGAATCTAATTGAACCTGCTAATTTCTAATGGCTTCATTCATAAGCTTTTAAACAGTTTAATTTAATCTAACAGATGAGCAACGCCAAGAAAATATAAGAATCAAATAATGAAAAACATGTGCGAAATGAACTAAAGGTGAGAAGAATGTTAAACGATTAAATGTAGTGTAATTGTTATTGTCCGATTGAGAAGAGGAAAGGGAAGGAAACGAGATCGTATTGGAGATAAAGTTGCCTGCAGTGTCCCGATTTCGCTTATCCACCCTGCACGGTTCATCAGATAAAGCGACCCTTTTTATTCTGCGCGACGGCCTGTGCAGTATTTAATCATTGTAATTCGTTTAGTGTGGCCTAAAGCCATAGGAATTCTGGTCTGACGACCGGTGAGCAAACGCTAGTCAGCCCAGGAATGGTAGCACGAACTTGGCCGGGCTTAAAGGGCCACAGCCATCATCCTGTTTCATGTGAAACCTTGGGTTTGGTTTAAATACACTGTAACTTTTATTGTTACATGTGTAATGACGGAATGAGAGCACGCGTGCCAGACGGAAAAGGCAAGCTTCGGCTGCTGAAGGTAACTTGGACCACTGGCATCTGAGCAGAGCTCATCAGCATTGGTTGGAAAACTATTTCAGAGAATGAAAATTCGGAATAAAAACCATATATAACCATGAACGATACGAAATAAACGTAGGGTCGACGCTTAAATTACACAATTGGTGAAAGAAAAGAAATAAAGCGACACAAAAGGAAATATTACGGGATAGTTGCAGAAATATTCTTTCATAAAATTTAAATATTTTATTACCTGGCGTGGACGTGACTAAAATACACAACAAATACTACGCATAAACAATTATATTCGAATTTCACACGATAAACTATGAATTTTGCATTATGCAGAATAGTGCGTATGTTGTGTGTGAAGAAGAATTTATAATCTGAAGCAAAATAAACTAAAAGTATATCATAGTTGCAAAAAACAAAACAGGCTATTCTCTTTATAAATACGAATCAAGTTCGCAATAATAATCACTTGTAAGTAGATTTTGCCACGTTTCTGCAAAGTGAACTTAAATATCAACCGTAAAGCGAACATTTGTATTTAGGCTAGGAACTGTTTCAATTTTAACACATAAACAAACTCAGTTGCCATCCTTTTAATACTTGTCCTAACGATTTCATTTACATACTAGTTTCAACAGAACAAAATATAAATTTAAGTTACGAGGATCAAACCGAAATGCACGTTTACAATATTATAAAAAGCATAAATTCGGCTTTTGTTTAAAGCAATTTCATCCTAATGGGTTTAACTGGAACGCCGACAACATAACTTCTATGCAGCCACTTTACTCCCAGCTTACATCATATTCATACTCTAAGTAATTAAGCCACGATTCAATGTGCTGATATTATTGAAACACGTGTTCTGATATTATGTAAGTGCTAATTCCGTTGCTTCTATTTTCAAACCATATTCACAGTTACAAGGCGGTTCGACACCCAACAATTGGTCTTACGTCATGCTCAAATGAAACCATTTCTAATTGTAACTGCATGGAAATCATGCTTCCCAAACTCCAGTCAGGTAGAACTACAGGAAGAATAGACCTACTAGTAAGCTTTCCATCGTGATAGCATGACCATACCAGACTTGTGAATCTACCAACAAAGAGGGTCCAGTTTTATATGCATACACTTTATTGGAAACTATCGTATGAGAGATTTAAATATTCGTGAATGTGCATAAATATCTGATGATGTAGGGATAATAGAACCAATAATAGGCGTTAATAGGATAACGAAATACAGGATGCAAGGCTAAACCAAATAACCACAAACCTGAATATCAAACATCGAAGATGGGTCTATGCGTATTCCGTGCTTTTGCTCTAAATAGTTGGCAAAACGTGCTTTGTTCTCGCGTTTAACAGTCATCAGTTTATTCAAGAACTGCTTGTTGTCGGCGAATTTCTTCAATTCCACTAATTCCTCGAGTTTGGTTATCCACGATTGTTTACCGCCCAACGTGGTGACGATAAGATCGGTCAAGTTTGGGTTGCACAAAACGAGCCATCGTCTCGGTGTAATGCCATTTGTCTTGTTTTGGAACTTTTCAGGCCATAGCTCAGCAAAGTCACGGAAACTGCAGATACAATAGACAAAATAAAGTTTAATATAAAATTCAAATGAAGCCCAATTACGTCGACATGCTGTTTGACATCTAGATGAGGCGTCAATAACAGGCAGAGTTTACAAAGCAGGAAATGTTATCAAGAGTCAAATTGTGCGCACTCGTTGTGATAGAGCTATTCTACTACCAGCCAGCGTTTGTTTAACATGTCTGTTAATACTGATCCAAAGCATTAAATTATTTTCACAAACAATTCAATCAATACTCTTATGTACAAAAAATAAATGACGCAAACTACCGTAGATTTTATAGTTTTCTGCTGAAGTGATCATGAGATCTCAGCAAATAAACACATTTAAAAGGTTAAGTAATTCATTCAATAATATAGTCATTTTGCGAATAATATGTATTTGGAATACAAGTAGACCGGTGTCGGCACGCAGATAATCTGTCACGTTTAACGAACTGAATCACTGGAGTGATATTAACTAGGCTCGGGGAAATTAGTGTTTTGAAGCAATTTACGAAACAAAACATAGTAATCATACAACAAAATGACGTTTCTCGAGTGCCATGGAATATCAAGTAACACAGATAAATGATATTCAATGCAAGGCGCCTTGCTTGTTAATAAAATATAGAAAATATACAAGAGCCAATTCGACACGTATATATAATAATGAAAAAAATAAAAGCTGCATTGCCGAAAGACGTTATAAGTTTGTTAAATATCGTATTTCCAGAATGTCTGGACGCCTTCATTTTTATTTATACACAAAATAAACTACCAAACTATACGATAAAAACATTTATATTGGCGCTGAACGAGCTCATAAAAAACCAAATACTCTTACATAGGAAAAACGGTTTCAATTATGAACTAAAAAATTATACTGTTCGTAACACTTGAAATTTATTAAGCTTTTTTTCGCCTGCAAAATGCTGATTATATTGCTGGAATAAAAGCCCACCAATGAACATTCTAAATATAAAATTACTCTCATGGTTATTCAGTGACATGCACACATAAGTTCATATTATTTTAAGACTAGTCAATACTAAACTAGCGAGGCTTCTCGGAAAACCAACTACTAGATGCCAATATGTGACATTTTTAAAATGGTTGCGCGGGCAGTGATAATAATTATTTAAATAAAGATTGAGATCTTGACATAAACATCAGTTCCATTATATTTTTTTCTCGGAATAAACTAAGCATTGCATAATATAGAAAATGCGATTCATCTAGTAGACAGGTTTCATTCTTATTGAGAACTTTTCAAGTACTATCTAGAATTGTATCCAGGTTACAGTAACAGACTTTAAAGTTCAGATGTAAAAAGGATCGAGGATTGTCCAGAGCCAATTCTTGATAGTACGTGTGAAGTTATCAATAAGGTCGAAACCCGTCTACTGGATGAATTGCCTTTGCTACAGTATACAATGCTTAGTTTATACATACTACATATATATATATATATATATATTGTGTGGTGAGGGACACCACTTGTACCAAATTAAGAAACTCCATGAATATCAATGGAGCAGCTTATCCTCCAAGAGTCAGCCACAGTAAATAATATATATATATATATATATATATATATATATATATATATATATATATATATATATATAATGAGATTAGTTTTCATATCAAGATCGCAAAATTTATTTAAATAAATAACCTTTATAATGTATTCATATGGCCAATTTGCATATGTCCACAGCCGGTTTTTACTAAGTATGGTAGCAAAAGATGAAAGAAAGCTCATTCTAGCGTGCAACTTGATTTGTTGGATTAAAGTAAGTTTGATTAAAATTACGATGAGTTTTACTGTTAATATCAATGTTGATGCATTTCTTGTTGATAAAACGCTTCTCCACGCTCCACAAAAAGGGTATTAATAGAGTTAATTCTCATTTAGAAATACTTTGCAACCTGGTACCAGAAGCAATATTTCATGGTTAATTTAAATCCATTCTTGTAGCCCAAATCTTTCAGAGAAACTTCACATACTTTTAATTACTGTTCATAAATTCCACAGGACGAAACTATAGCTTCATCAATGTCAAAAATTTCGGAAGAATGATATTATAGGTGCATTAAGAGGGTAGGTAACATACTCACATTATAAGATTTAGTCTGACATGTATATACCAGAAAATTGACATTAAGTCACTTTAGTTTCAATTAAAATGATGAACATTTATGCAGTTATATTTTACAGAATGCTTACGAGTTCGAAGTACACCAAAACACTCATATGCACGCAAGCTTATCTACTAAAACGCAAAAAAGTATTACATAAAAAGTCAGTCATGAGTATAAATGAAGCGCACATTTCGATTGATGCTCGATCGATCGACATGGGTACTTGATATTTAGTATCGCAATAATTAGAGATAAAATAGATGCAGTAAGAGGGTAGGCAAAATACTCACACTATAAAATTTAGTCTGACACGTATATACCGGGAAATTGACATTAAGTCACTTTAGGTTCAATTAAAATGATGAACATTTATGCAGTTATGTATTACAGAATGCTTACGAGTTCAAAGTACACCAAAACACTCATATGCACACATGCCTATCTACTGAAACGCAAAAAAGTATTACATAAACAGTCAGTCATGAGTATAAATGAGGCGCACATTTCGATTGATGCTCGATCGATCGACATGGGTAATCGATATTGAGTATCGCAATATTTAGATAAAATGTGGAAAGAGACTTTTGTAGCCTTTTGCCAGAAAAAATAAGGATCAGTTAAAGTAGATTGATCTACGAAGGCATATATCAAGCCAAGATGAAGATACATAGCAAGAAAACACACAGAAAGGAAGCCATCAAGACCTCTAAACTGCCTAATCGAGTCCAAGTCAAATTCAAGGCAAGGCAACATAACAAATAGATGTAAGCTGAATAAATTGTATATTGATACATTTTTCCTATCTGAAAGAACAACAACTCGCATACAACACTAAAAATAAATAATAAAGCAAATATTTAAAACTAACAGACATAATCTGTCAACGACTAATTTATAATTTAACAATAATTGTTTGCGCGGGTGGTGGTAACAATTCTTTAAATCAAGTTTGCGAGCTTGAAGTAAACACCAATCCCATTGTATTTAACCAGTCGTCGAACAACATAACAAAACTACCGCCAGCCGCAACGCACTGACGCGTTTCGACCTTCCTTGATCATCATCACAGTACGAAGGCAAACTGACTATCGAGGATCAAACCGCATTGAATATATATTGAAATCAAATTTAGATATGCGGCTCTCACATCTAGCAGTCTTGCATACATTGAACTTGACTGGAAATGTCGGCTGCACAATTTCTATGCAGTCACGAACATTAACTGTTTGCAGCTTTCGCCACATATACAAATATAGGCAATACAATTTAAACAATAATTGATTGCGCGGGTGGTGGTAACAATTCTTTAAATCCAGTTTGCGAGCTTGAAGTAAACACCAATCCCATTGTATTTAACCAGTCGTCGAACAACATAACAAAACTACCGCCAGCCGCATTTAGAACCCTAACGTGAAACAAAATAAAGCATTTTTATGAGAACACAAACAATAAATTGAATCAAATTATTTTGAGTTGAACGAAATGTATATATGCATATATACCTATATAAAATGGTTACGGGATCGCAGTATATTTATCATTTGCAAAATTAACTGAAGCAAGTTATTCAAATGATTTTTTCTTCTGGGTTATATTTGCATAAATAACAGCTTCAGTAGTTTAGAAGTATATTTTGTAACAAACAAAATTTATGGAATTTTATTAATACAAATATTTCTAGCGACATTGTCTACTATGATCCGTAGCCGGTACATAGTTACATAAAATCAGTTATGCTACGCAGGACGGCCTAGCAGTATTATAAGACCTTTAATGTGCGCTAGATTAATGTAGGCAGAAAATCAGACAGGTAAAGGCAGAAAGCCAACAGAAATTTAGCTATAATACACTGTAGTAAAAACGCAAATCGGATAATTACGAATTATCCAGTTTCGAAAACAATTCTCATTCAATACATTTTAAATGACGTAATGAACATTAAACTGACCAAGATTCCAATGCATCGTGTTACCCAAAGGACAAAATTTATATCACCAGATCGTCGGTATACGACTACAAATATGCATATGAGGGTTTAATAGCAGTTATGAGGCTTGAAACACCAAATGATCTCATGTTGCGAAAACCGAATTGTACAGTACAAAGCCAAATAAATAGAACACACATACATAATATGCACACAATCATGCATGCATACACACAAGCATAAATACATGCATACATACGCCCGAACATACATAAATACATACATGCATACGCACGAACATACATAAATAAATAAAAACATACATACATAAAACATGCATACATGAATACATACATGCATGCATACATACAAACATAAAATGAAGCAAAATTTACTCAAAGTAGGTTCTCCTATGATCTGAAGCCATACAAGAGAAAAATCATAGCTTTCCCACTGGACCACTTAAATGCCAAAAGAGGCTGTTAGTATTATTTATGACACAGATAATTATGCTCCGAGATTAAGCAGCTTTCCTTCGAAATTTCTATGGAGATAAAGCATGTTACTCAGTAAAGATGAAAGCTAATAGCAGAATCGTCTGAAGCATCATAAATAATTTTAAAGAGATAAATATTTGTATCACAATAGTACCAGAGCTATTCAAGAATGACTTGATTCCTTTGGATGCCTGATCAGAGAATTCTGGGACACAGTACGAACCAGTCCAAATCTAATAAGTCTACGCAATTACATCTATAAAACTGCGCTGACGATATAGTTTTTTCCATTTTTATATCGAAGTCAAAGAAGTAGAACAATGGGGCAGCTGCCAGTCCGTTTTCCGAGCCAGACAATTAACATAAATGCATATATTTTTATCCTGAATTAAACAATTTAAATTGTTTTACAACACACACTTAAATATTGTGCGGAAACTAAAGCCTTAAACCAGTAATAAAATAAAGCCCGTTCTCAACATGATGAAAAGACGCAACCTGCGTTAGAATTTCGAAATTTTAGTAAACAAAAAAATAGTTACCCCTCAGTCCCGAATTGTTTTAAAACTGAAATATTGCATCATCATCATGTCCAGCAATATACAAAAATCAAAAGTGACTAATGTTTCACTGCCACATAACCGTAAGGAGTGAAAAAAATATATAAATGAAAACAGAAAGAACATTTTAGACAAATTATTAGTGAAATTTACGAGAGAGAGATAAAATAATACCTAGTTACCATGAATATATATATCAAGATAACTAACAGAAATGAGGCAAACTAAACCTCTCCACAACACCATTATGGCCAAGTTAGCATTCTGGCAAGGCAGCATCAGCAGATATTGCATAAAACAAGTAATGTAAGACTATTGCAGTCAACCGATTGGTACTTACGTCTCTCGCTTGATGATGTCAGAATGAATGGCGGCCACTCCGTTAACAGCGTGAGAGCCAACGATGCACAAGTATGCCATGTTGATGGCCTTGTGTCCGTACTCCTCAACCAAAGACATACGTTTAACCTTTTCCATGTCGTTTGGATACTTCTTTTGAACAAGCTATATTGATAGAGAAGCAGGTTTTAAATCACTTTAATTAACTAACAAAAGCATTTCCTAATCTAATACTTAATGATAAAAACAAAACTGTCCGTACGATTATTCCAGGCCAACAAAGGCAACTATTAGGCAATGGCACAAATTCAAGAAAAAGAAAAACCAGTCAACTGTGTTAACCTTAGATTCACACTCCTTCATTTTGTTTTTAATACTAATCGAAAGGGATTATCCATTTGTTCGTCGACCTGAAATGTTTAGTTGTGTTTTGAATACGCATTAAAATTAACTCTTTTTACACGAAACCCGAATTAGCCCTTTGCGCAAAATACAGTTGGTTCATGCTTTACCACCAGTCTATGAATGATGTAATTAGCAATACGTACCTGATAGATTTGTGTACATTTAATTATATATAAACCAAGATGGTAGTATTTGATTATACAAGCTGCCAGTATAAATTAAGCACTGCTTAAGATCAATTAAATTAATTAACTAAATCGGTTGTGTCCCTATTAAGCAGTTATATAATAGCTACTAGAATTGTCGCTACCAAAATTTGAACTAGAGGGTATTTGGTAGTTTTAGCTCATATTCAGAGTTGTTGTGAATGAGATGTAGAACTCTGAAGCAAATGCGCCCTGGTTCAAATCCTGGTCGCAGAAATTCATAGGATATAAAATTTCATTTTGTCCTTGAAAAATTACGAATTCACTGAGATTGAAGATTTAGTTGCGACTCGTGCCAAAGTCTAAAAATAATTCTCCTAACTGAAATTTCGGTTGCAGTTTCTGTAGTTTCGTGCACATTTTTTTCTGTCTTCACTTCATTTATGCAAAAAACATGGATCATTGAAAATGGAAATTTTGTACAAAAACCTAATTTCATAATCATACATTCGCTTACCTCCAAGAATTCATGATTAATTTGGTAGATAATTTCCAGGTGACGTGGCAAAATGCTGCTTAACATTGTAACTGGCCACCGCTCCAGAGCCTCTGGCAAAATAGTATGATTGGTGTAAGCGAATGTACGGCAGCAGATGTCCCAAGCCTTTAAACAAATAAAAAAGCAAATTCTGTTATTCATAGACTTTATAAGGAAAATGGTCCTCAAAAAGGAATGCCAAAACACCTGGAACAAAAATAGACGGGAACAATGATCAGATAACATGAATTTAGAATTCGATTGAATTAAGAACACATTTTAATAGGATGATGTAGATAACAAAAACACCAACAAGAATAATAACACTAACAATTATTCAGATGAAAAACCAAATTCGCGATTTTCTCACAAGCGAACTATTTTTGATGTCGTGTACATTCATAGATTAAATTAGATAACACTTTGCATGGAAAACAAAATCTTTGTGGTATCTTGATGATGAGACCAACACGAAAGGCATCACAAGAAATCATTCTTGATTTTAATTTTAGATTCTGCGCCAATTTACTACACGGTACTTTTAGGCATGATTAGGAATAACAAAAGCCAATGTGAAAAACATATTTTTTCATTTATGAGTTGCAACCATTCTGGAAAGCAATCAAACATTACTGATATGTTTATTATCTATTGTTCATCATCATCAACATGCCCAGCCATACAAAAGCCAAATAAGACTAATGTTTCACTGACATATAACCATAAGGGAGAAAAAATATATACGAGTAACAACAAAAATAATAATTTACACACAAATTTTTAGTTAGCTTCACAATAGAGAGAGAGAGTACCTAGTTACTATTAGTATATTTATCAACTCACAGAATTGAGGCAGACTAAACATGTATACAACACCATTATGGCGAATTCAGCATTCGGGCAAGGTAACATCAGCAATACCGCTTCCCTGCGGCTATTACTGTTCACGTCATAAAAAAATCCTCACAGCCAACTTTTTCCTACTAAGAACAGAAAGTTACGAAGACGATTCTCCTAGACATCTGCAACAAGATTGCCACTGAAATCGATTCGAAGCCATATATCGAAATGTTTCTAATAAAAAATTATGATGCGCACGTGGACTCCATCCTGGTAGACGAGTGGGTCCCAAACTACCCAAATTTGATGTAAGTGACTTCAACTGTTTCTCTCTTGCCAAAATCTGCCCACCATGTTTCTTACACCAATCTGGTGCTGGATGAGAGAACAGAGCTCTACTGAGTAGTCCAATTGAGGGTATACGCCAAACTTGACCGAGCCCATGAAGTTGATGCAGCCTTGTTTTCCTAACGAGCACTTGTTGGCATATCCAAAATTACGTCTACGGATGTCAAAGTTGTTTATTCGTTCTTGGTAACCAACATGTGCTATGGTTCTCGAACAACTATGATAGAATGCCTGTAAGCGTCTGAAATTATCAACTCTAACAGACCAAGTTTCACAAGCGTATAGTAAAACTGCGCGTACGGATGCATTGTAAACACAATCTGTAAGGCAGAGTGAAAGACTCGCGTTTCTCCATAAATGGCGAAGGTTCGAGAAAGCTACTATAGCTTTCGTGTTTCTCAATCTCACCTTGTCAGACATTTTCCCTAAGTTATTGATAGAGCTCAAAAGATATTTTAACCTGTCAACTATTTCTATATATTCATTCTGCAGTCGCTGAGTTAGTGTGAATCGTGGGCGATCATGTGAAAGTGTCTTACATTTAGAGGGTGCGAATTTCATACTGAGAAACGGGACTACATCTGCTAATCTAATCAAAGCGGCCTGAGCAGTATCTCGATTGTTGAATAATAGTACATCGTCTGCATAGTCAAGATCGGCTAGTTTACCGTCTGGGAAAACTTCAACACCTGCATCCTGAATGTGTGGAAGAATGTTGGTCTTACAAAATAAAAAGGGGGAAAGTGGACACACTTGACGAACCCCACTGCTGGTTGTAAAGTTGTGTGTTAATTCGTTGTAGACCTTAACGCGACCAGAGAACGCGATTAATATTAGCAAATTTTGTGGGAACACTACTTTTCCACAAATCTGGAATAAAATATTGCGATATCGTAGACACGACTGGAGTAAAGCTTATACCACTTATCACACTTATTATGATTGCCTCATATGAAGATAGGATGTTCGACTCATTCTATTCAAGTGGTACGGTCTCCTTATTCCATATTGTGCGAAACAGGTCAGGCATCGCTCCCGAAATCATTTTGCAACCATCCTTTATTAATCCCGAAAACAAATAATCAAGGACTGCGGCTTTACGACGTATAATATATAAGATAACATCCCGTATTTCTAACTCGTATGGTTCTTCGAGATCAATATTCCCCCATTTTTGATACAGGCACGCTTTCGGGAATCGGAACAGACGCGGGTGCCCAAGAAAATTGATCTTTGAAGTGTTCAGCCCACCTACCAAGACGAATTAATTTATCGGTTTTTAAATGGCTGTTACTATCATTTATAGTTTCGCTAACTTTAAAATTTCTCGGACCTGTAGCGTGAATAAGTTGCAACAAACAGCGACTATTACCTGACGCGAACGCTTTTTCCACTCCTCCGACCTTTATGATTCCCGGAAAATATAGTTCAAATGTATAATGGATAAGTGTGTGGTCCGAGTCGATATGTGTTAAAAATAGAACGACAATGTTAGATGCACCCACGCCATCTATAACTAATTGCCACGTGATCCATTTGAGTCTACCGTTGTTCGGGAGCTGGAGGACACCAAGTGACAGTCTTACATTACGTCTGGAGTTTTTGCTAATTAAATATATCCTGTACCTCGCAGCTATCCAAAAGGCGTTCACCATTATCTTTGCGCGTCGAGCTCAATGTGCATCTTCCACCGAAATGAAATTCTGCGCCCAAATTGAGCATTCATACCACCCATAACCAAGACCATATCTGAATTTCTTGCTCTACTTAGTAGATAGCTTAGTACGGAGAAAAGTATCCTTGCTTTCGTCTGTGCTGCAATCGGTAAAAGGATATGCAGATACAACGAAAAGGCAACGTTGATTACGGTTTATTGAATTAATTTTATGTTTCTAAACGTTCGGCACAAAGTCGACTATTTAAAGGAATCCATTCAATTAAGCAAGATTCAGCTCGTGTGCTAAGGACAATACCAACACTTCCATTTACCAGCTTGATAAAACTTCGTGGAACCCGAATGTTCGAAGCCAATAACGCGTAGACAGGGATGGTGCAACCAGTTTTGTAATGCACATAGGATCCTGTATTCTTGTTTCAGATACGCAACGTAGATAGATTTCTAATTTGTATAGCGTACGTGAAAGAGCTTCTTTATGTCCAAGTTTTAATACTCGCTCATAACATGTGTCGATGTTTACCACCTAACTTAGGTTTAATGAATGATAGTCTACTTAAACTATTTTTAATATTTGGTAACCTGATATTGGGCTCAGCGAAATGATCAACACTAACCTTATTCAAAATATCTAGAAGTTTTATTGTTTGGTAGAGTAAAGGAAAGAGAAGGAAATGAGGAAGAATCGGAAATGAAGGTGTCTGCAGTAGCCTGATTTCGCTTATCCAACCTAGCAGATAAGACGACCGTTTTTAAACTGCGAGAAGATGATATGATTGTTTATTTGTACACACATTTATATTCACACCGTTCGTATACTAACATGTTTTGTTTTGTCTTCTAGCATGTATATCTGCATTATATGATGAATAAAGCCTAATATTTTAGGCAACTCTTTCTTCTGACTTGTCTAATCATTCTACCCGTTTGCTGTGCTTGTTACTGTGATTCAGAACAATTTATTCATCATATAACCCAATCATGGAACGCCTACTCAGACCAGAAAGATTTGATGTTGAACCTAGTGCACCAGATGCAGCAAAACAACGGAATCATTGGTATCGTACATTCTGTGGCCTCCTAAAATCAGTCGAATCCATGAATCCGGATAAATTAGACACTCTTATTTCCTACGTCTCTCCTAACGTATATAACACATCGTTGACTGTGATACATATGATCATGCTATCAAAACTCTAATGAATCTCTATGTTCGCCATGTGCTACTGTATGGCTGTGAGACTTGGCCATTACGTTCTGAGGACTCCAAAAAGCTTGAAGTATTCGACCATTGGTGCCTTAGGTACATCACAAAGACAAAATGGATGGACCGGGTGTCGAACGCATCTGTTCGTCACCAATGCGGGGACATCATGCAACTATCCGTCTGGATCCAACATCGTCGACTTCAATGGTTCGGGCACGTACTACGCAAACCCGAAGACGAACTGGTACGGCAGGTGATGAACCCAGATCAATGTGCAAACTGGCGCCGCCGCCGAGGTGGGCAACTGAAGACATGGCTTGCAATAATCAAATCGGACATGGAACTCCTAGGTTTACGCAATGTTTATGGTCCGCGTCACTGGCAGCGTCATTGGCCCTCTTTATGTGCCGAAATGGTTGCCAACCGCCCGGCATGGAGAGGCTTAATCCGGGATATCAATGGAGCCGGCTTATCCTCTAAAAGGAGTCAGCCGCAGTAAAGTAAAGTAAAGTAAGTCAGACCGAAAAATGAAGTCTTTGTTCATCATATACTCGCGACTACTAAACAAGAAAATGGACAAACATTGGATCAATTTGTTCAGATTCTGAAATCGTTAACTAAGGAGTGCAATTTCAAACCAACTACGGCCGAGGAAAATCGAGACGATGCTCTGCGCGATGCCTTCATTAATGGAATCAGTCCAATTCAATCAGACAACGTCTCTTAGAACACAACTCACTTAATTTTCAAGCGGCTTTTGATGAAGCACGTGGTCTCGAAATGGCGGAAAAGCAATCATTATCATATCAAAACTGTTTGAATTCTGCACACACTGCAACGGTTCAGCCACTCTGTCCTTCATCAACCTCCGATAAATCTACAGATAATCTTGTTGCTGCTGTTAAACAAAAATGTGAATTTTGTGGGTACGATTATCATTTAAGATGGAAATGTCCGGCCAGAAACGCTTTCTGTAAAAGTTGTGGAAACAAAGGACATTTTCAAAAGGTATGTTGCTCTAAGAATCACCGCCCAGTGGTTTCGACGCTTCATCCTACCATATCTGCAACTGTATTAGCTGCTGCACCTGATTGTCTCACCAAATGTGTAATAAATCTAGAAGTCAATAACATAAATTATCATGCTCTCGTTGATACAGGCAGTTCCTGTAGTTATGTTTCAGAAGCCTTCGTTTTGAAAAATAATTGGAAAATTCACTCCTCACGAGAAACAATAACCATGACGTCTAGCTCATTATCGAGTCATACCAAAGGCCATTGTTTTGTGTCGATTCAATACAAATCATGTGTTTATAAAAATATCAAGATATCTATACTTTCTGATCTTTGTACTGACGTACTCCTCGGTCATGACTTCCTTGGATTGCATAAAAGGTTAAATATCTCTTTTGGTGTTCATAAATCGTCATTCACCGTCTGTTTACTGAAACCTGCATCTGTTACGTCCCCGCCTCTTTTCCACCATTTAACTGCTAACTGGAGGCCTATTGCTACGAAATCAAGAAGGTACAATTGAATGGATGAAATATTTATCCGGGATGAAATAAACAGATTAGTTTCTGATGGCATTATCGAACCTTCAACATTCCCGTGGAGATCACAAGTTCTCGTGGTATCGAATGAGAATCACAAGAAACGTATGGTTGTGGACTACAGCCAAACGGTCAACAAATTCACACTCTTAGACGCATATCCTTTGCCGAAAATGGACTAAATGGCTGAAACCATTTCAAAATATCATATATTCAGCATTTTGGATCTCAAAAGCGCTTACCACCAAATACCTATCCAAGAACATGAAAAGGTATTTACTGCTTTTGAAGCGTGTGGACGCTTGTTTCAATTCCGTCGCATTCCCTTCGGAGTGACGAATGGTGTCTCATGTTTCCAAAGAACTATGGATCATATAATCGCACAGGAACATCTCACAGATACATTTGTCTATGTGGACAATGTGACATTTTGCGGGAGAGATACGCTTGAACATGAAACAAATCTCAACAAATTTCTTAATGCCGCTAAAAATATGGATTGACCTTAAATGAATCAAAGAGCATTTTCGCAGCTAAAGAAATTACTCTCCTTGGATTTCAAATATCGAATGGAAAAATTAAACCTGATCCTGACCGATTAAAGCCTTTACAAGATCTCCCACCACCATCGAATGTGCAATCGCAACAAAGAATTGTGGGATTTTTCGCTTATTATTCGCCGTGGATCTCCAACTTCTCCGATAAAATCCACTCACTCGTTCATAATCGAACTTTTCCTTTGCCCGTCTCTGTGAAACAAAATTTTGATGATCTTAAAAAAGAATTAGCCGTAGCAACTTTAGCTTCTATTCGTTGTGATATTCCGTTTGTCGTCGAAACTGATGCTTCGGACGTAGCTATTGCTGCCACTTTGAACCAAGATTGAAGACCCGTGGCGTTTTTCTCTCGGACGTTGACGCTATCTGAAAAACATCACTCAGTTGTTGAAAAAGAAGTCTATGCCGTGGTTGAAGCTATTCGAAAATGGAGGCATTTACTTTTGGGTAATCATTTCAAACTTGTCACTGATCAAAGATCTGTTTCCTTTATTTTTGGCAATCAAAATCGAGGAAGAGTGAAGAACGATAAAATTTTGCGCTGGAAAATGGAATTATCACCTTACAGCTTCGATGTTGTCTATAGACCCGGAAAAGATAACAAAGCAGCAGATGCACTAAGTCGATCCTGTTGTGGTGCGCTTCTAAATGGACTGGATTTAAAACAAATACATGATTCTCTTTGTCATCCTGGAATTTCTCGTATGCTCCACTTTGTGAAATCTCGTAATTTATCATATTCTATTGATGAAATTCGAAAAATGACTTTGAGTTGTGAAGTGTGCTCTGAAATCAAGCCCAGATTTCCTTCGGCAATTCAATGCCAATTAATCAAAGCTACCCAACCGTTTGAGCGGTTATCTATCGATTTTAAAGGACCTCCCTCATTCATCAACTCGTAATCGTTATCTACTGACGGTCGTCGATGAATATTCTCGATTTCCCTTTGCATTTGCTTGTCCTGACCTTAGCAGTCACACTGTCATACTTCACCTGTGTCAAATATTCGCAATGTTTGGGATGCCTTCGTACATTCACTCAGACAGAGGTTCTTCCTTCATGTCGACCGAGGTACAAAATTTTCTTCGGGAAAAAGGTATAGCTTCGAGTAAAACGACTCCTTATAATCCCAAAGGAAATGGACAGGTAGAAAGAATGAATGGTACCTTATGGAAATCGATCCTTCTCGCTCTCAGATCAAAAAGGCTTTCAGTTGAAAACTGGGAATGCGTGCTGCTGGACGCATTACATTCAATCCGTTCATTATTGTGCACATCTACCAACGAAACCCCTCACGAGCGTCTTTTTCGACACAATAGAAGGTCGACTTTTGGTAACACACTCCCAACCTGGCTTACTGTTCCTGGCAAAGTTTTACTCAAGAAGAATGCTAGAGTTCCTAAATATGACCCCTCTGTGGAAGAAGTTGAACTAATTCATTGCAATCCTAACTATGCGCATGTTCGTTTTTCTGATGGAAGAGAAGATACAGTATCTAGCCGTCAATTAGCCCCGAAAGGCTCCGACGCACTGATGAATGAAGCTGGAACTAATATGGGACTCTGTGAAAATGAACCGGTTTTTGCTGATGAACAAACCTCCTATAATGACGATACCTATATTGATAATGTTAAGGCAAATGGTGAATCTACGGATAACTCAAATGCTCGTGACCTATCAGAGAATCTCGAAAACCTTATCAATCAACAACAACGTGTTCATTCGTATCCGTCGTAAAGTCCATCCCCTCCTTAACGTGGTACGACGTTGTCAACCATGTCTCGATGGCCGATCGTACATGGGCTAACGGGGCTATGGCGGGGGTGTCACCAGGGCGTGGTGGATTTCCGACCGGCAATCGGATCTCCTATAAAATACCACATGAGCCCGACGACGGCACCATGTCCATGTTCCCCACTCCCACAGGTTACATGGACTCCTGGACAGCCCCGTACTTCCGAATGGCGAATGAGCTCTCAACAACCAGCGGCAACCATGCAACTTACCTGCTGCCTTGCAGACTGCGCTTGGATGTGCAAAGGCTAGAAGTGCGTCCTCGATCAAAAAGCCGAGTGGTGAGGGGACACCACTTGTACCAAATTCCCAAGAAACTCCATGAAATCAATGGAGCCGGCTTATCCTCCAAAAGGAGTCAGCCGCAGTAAAGTAAAGTAAGTGTTCATCCTTATAACTTACGAAGTGGAAATGTTTAAATACTATGTTTTCTCAATCCTCTTTGAATTGTTACTATAACAGTCTTGTTCCGACTCTGACGCTACGCTACAAATCGCAGTGGAGGAGAATGATATGATTGTTTATTTGTACACACATTTATATTCACACCGTTCGTATACTAACATGTTTTGCTTTGTCTTTTAGCATGTATATCTGAATTATATGATGAATAAAGCCTAATATTTTAGACAACTCTTTCTTCTGACTTGTCGACTCACTCTGCCCGTTAGCTGTGCTTGTTACTGTGATTCAGAACAGAAGACTGATGCAGAATGTAATCAATACAAGTTTTATCGCCCATGATTATATGTGGGCTGTTAAATAACATTAGGTTACCCATTCCTAGTGAGAATGGTTTGTTTTCGGGGTTATACTTCATTTAGATAGTCTGCCAACTAACGCTGGTGAGTACTATCTGCTTATATTCCAGTGGTCAATTTCCTTCGGCAGTCGAAACCTGCCCTTCGCGTCTGTTACGCTTGTTCTCATTCCGTCACTACACATTTAACACCAAGTCTTACTGCATAGATAGACCAAACTCGAGGCTTCACATGAAACGGGATGATAACTGTGACCCTTTGAACCCATAAAGGTTTATGCTATGATATGGTGGATACATTCAGTTGTTTTGGTTTCACATAAATGGATGCAAACGTTCATGTATTTATTTTAACTGATTTTTTTAACAGATATAAACACATCTAAGAACAAAAATACGCGACTCGTAACTTTTGTAAGGCCAGAAGCTATTATGAGATCAGTCAGCCACAAAAATAAATGAGGCTGATTTAAACGATTTTTTTGCATTGTTATTTTGTCTTTATTGAGTATGATAAGCTCTGGATTGGTGAAAGTACGCGAAATTATCAAGAACAAATATAAAATTCGATTAAATTCGTTGGTCAATATAGGGATTAGGAAACCCTGATAGACACAAAAGTTTAGTAGAAAGCCTACAGTAGCTTAGAGATAAACAGTTAAATTTTGCAAAAAGGTTTGGGTTCATAGGCACTTTCTTACATAAAGCGTTTTTTTCTTTCTTATAATAGTAAAGCGAGTCTTACTTATTGGAACTCTAAAACTGTTAAAACATATAACTAAACAATCATTAGCTGTACGGATGGTGATCAAATCAAAGCTGGGAGTTTAATATAAACACAAATCATTATATATATATATATATATATATATATATATATATATATATATAACAATAATATATATATATATATATATATATATATATATATATAATATACGTATGTGTGTCAGTATAAACGAGGCATTTTATAATGTAGAAAAGACAATTCATCGAGTAGACCGGTTTCGTCCTTAATGAGAACTCTTGAGATATTGTCCAGACTTTTGCCGTGGATGTGGCCTGAACCGGGGCATTTTTCTTTTTGAGTCTATGACTCTATTCACTGCACCACCCTATCGCATTCAACATCAATTTTCCATTAACTAATAAATTCTTTTTTTTTATCCGTTTTTCCTTCAGATGGAGCCTGTTTTGCATCGCTTTGACCAAAATTTCAAAATAGCCACCTCCAATCTGTCACTAAAAAAGACACTACGCTATCTGTAAAATTGACGAGTAATTGTTTATATAAGTTTAAAGCAAATGAGGAAATAGTATGCAACTAAACAGAATAATGACCGACTTACTTTGTCCCAGTCCAGACCCTCAACGTCAAGGAAGATGCGCATTAGCTCAGGTATCGCAAGAGACGGATGAGTGTCATTTAATTGGATAGCAACTTTGTCTGGGAATTCATCGAATGTAGTCCGTATGCCAGTTGGCGTACGCCGATAACGACGAATTACGTCCTGCAAAGTGGAGGCCACAAGGAAGTACTCCTGCTTCAAGCGTAGCTCCTTTCCTTCGAAGAAATTATCGTTAGGGTACAGAACGCGAGAGATGTTTTCAGCGTGGTTTCGAGCACATACAGCCTAGGTCCAATAAAGTTAGACAAAATGAAATGTAATCGAAGGTAATTTTAGCAATAAACAGCTGAATGTAATCTATAACTTACAAATTAATAGCTCGTATAGGGTAGCTGTTATTCATTACTTTCAGAGCAATCAACATTCTACAATAGAGATAAACAGTCCAGGGAAAAGAAAATATAGGACAACTCGTCTCCATTGACCGGCTAGGTATACTGTACATAATAAAATGCTTCACAGTGAATTGCAAGCCACTGATTGTAAAAATCTTGAAAGTTAAAAGGAAATGAGGATTCGTCATAAAGAAAACAGGCAATATGCAGAAGAAAATTGTTTGTTTCCAACATTTCTTAATAGTTATTATAATCAAGGTTGCGGTCTTGATATAAACACCTGACCCATTAATTACTTACATATGTCAGTATAAACTAAGAATTGTATAGTGTAGAAAAGGCAATTCATCCAGTAGACCGGTTTCGTCCTTATTGGGAACTCATCAAGTACTAATTCGTTTTTTTCTCTAATGCTCAAAGTTGTCAACATATCTATCTTTATCAAAGAAAAGAGAATATAGTTCCTATGTAAACCACAAATGTATATTTTGCATTGTGATTAATAGCCTGAATAAGTAGATAAAAATTGTCGTAATTATATGATAAATTTGCAATAGGATCCGGAGAATCGCCTTAAACAAACAGCATAGCTTATCGAATGGTAAGTTACAGTCAATAATTTGGAGCGAACGAAAAATCCAATCTATTAAGAATAGACATCTAGAAAATTACAAATGATGATCAAAAGAGCCAATCGCATTGAGACTAAACATCACTCAGACATAATCTAAAAACGAATATTCATACAAAAATCGAAAGTCACACCAAGTTAAGCAGAAAAAAGACGAAAACAAACTAGACACAAACGAATACTGCTTCAATGTTATACAACGCTTTATCTGAATTCAGATATAAAAAATTGAAAATTTTTTACAATTAATAAATTTAAAACAATTGATCAAAGGTATATGCAATTATAAAACTAAAAATGGCGATAAATAGTTCCATTACGACCGCAGATAGTACAAAAATTGCTATCAAATATAACTGAAAGCAGACGTGTAGTCTGTGCCAACAAGCTGCTAATCAAAATTTAAC
>JAQBSW010007279.1:0-41902 GCA_029291075.1 Eudiplozoon nipponicum
AATATCAATAATAATAATAATAATAATAATAATAATAATAATAATAATAATAATAATAATAACAATAACAATGTATCACGTCCACTGATTTGTACATTCCTCATCTTCCTCATCGTCATAGGAAGCAGCATACCAGAATTTAACATTTGCTGCTTGAATATCGCAATATTCTGAAAAATATCCATAGTAATTAGTCATCGGCCGAAGAAGACTAACTCGCTTTCCCAAGTGAGAAATTGTATATTAAAAGACTTCAGATTGTGTTTTTGCATTGAGATACATTAAATCTAATCTGTGTAAGAAGAAATGCTGGAGAATGTTGACTTAATCCTGACCAATAGTAGGAAAGATAAAAACAAATGTCCATGTGGTTGGCAATCTATTGTCTACGCAATGCTGCGCCTACTTGATTGGCCAATTTGTTGCAATCAAAGTTCTTAATCGTGATGCAATTTTTGTTACGTTAATTGAAAAAAATATAAGGTTCTAATGATTCTTGCAACGAGACGAAATTGCAAATATAGTGAATCATTTATCTTTTTCATTTGAATCCGTTCTGAACGATCCTTTTATGTACCTTTGCTAAAATAAGTTAATGCTTTTTCTACTATGAATGCTAGGATGACTAGTTTAAATCACCTAACTACGCTAATAATTTGGCCTTTATATTTTTTTCAGATCAACGGATTGTGACACGAGACTGCCTTAGTTCATTGTTGCTTAACTCCAAATATAGATTTGATATTCCAAGCATTCGTAGACATGGTTACTGTGTCAACTCACGTCAAAATATGCAATATTGGCTAGAGAACGCCAGAGAAGACCAGGAAATCAACTTGGCAGAATTGGTAATGGGTGTGCATCACGATGAAAATTACGACTTCAAGCGATTTTGCTTCTGCAATGATTGGAATGGCTGCAATATTGGTTCAACTGTTCGTCATGCACTAGTAAACATTGTATGCATAGTGCTTGTGAATGGCTTCTTAAAATTGTTACTATAATTTTAAATCTCTTGATTTCGAGTTTTTCGCATTTCACACAAAATCGACTAAGGTTTTTATCTTGGTGCGTTTCATTATTAATGATGGCTATTGGAACAAAACACTGTCGTGTTTGCGTAGGCGACAAATCAATGTACATTGCGTAAGCTGTATTAACTATTTTCCATTGCTCTTAAAATTGATGAATTCGACTCGTAGGCAATTTATCCCTAACACCCGTATGTTTGCCATTTGATAGTAATGGCATAGAAAATGTTCAATTTTTCCCTTAGTACTCTATTTTACCGTGCTGTTATTTTCTTCGAATACTTTCAATGTTTAATTTTTCCTATTTTTATAAAAAAAATACATCTTTATTACATTAGATTCAATATACATAGATACAAGATTGGCATTAGTGATTCCATTGAGACTTTTTTGCTTTTGGCCATTAAAACTTTGTACATAATTATTTTTTAATCTTAGTTTAACAGAATTAACCTCGGATTTTATTATGCATTCGACTAAACTAGGAAAGACAATGCCTTCGAATTTGGACCCTTATTTTATGATACTGTTAGACTTTACTGAAACCATTTTGCGTAATTTATCTACCTTCTACGCTGTCATTTTTGATTTATTAATATTAGCCATAAATAGGGCACCGTTTTCCCAAACAAAGTATTGTAAAAGATTATGAAAAACGTTCCGAACTTGAAATACTTACTAAACAGCAACAAGTTCAACTTTGATAGCCAAATGTGAATATTTGAAGAATTAGGTATGTATTAGACGTAAATCTATATTGAAAATAAAACTTATATACCAAAAACATCAATACTATACATTCAGCTTATGTGCTGAGCAGTTAATGATGAGAAAACTAATTGTGATGATGATCATCAATAGGTTTACACTGACATCATTATTGGCGAAGGCATTTATAACTTTGACTTTACTCCAAAACTAAGCAAATGCCACATTGAATTTAATACCGAGTAGATTAGGAAAATACTGTCATTTACTTAGAATTAATGTGACAAAAACCCTCGACTTAAGAATATTCGAACTAAACACCTTATGCTGTGATGAGAGTTTTGTAAAACGTTGTGGTTAAAATTGAAATTATAGTTAAATTTAATTCAAAAAGACAAAGGGATTCGATTTTGATTACAATTTTCCACTGAAAAAAATATATACGAGACTACCAGAAGTGAAAACAGTATATATAATTATGCTTTGCTCTGGTGATGACCATAGAAAGTCAAAACACGTCAGTTATGGTTGATTTTCTGCAAAAGGAGCTGCCTTCGTTCTGATCCGTTCAGTTAATCTAATCATTGAATAATACATCTGAAGAAAAGTCTTCGCAGGATTATTGATAATCGTTATTAATAAAATGAAAAATTAGCCGAAATGTTGCTTAACCATAGAGCGGCTGAAGTAAATATATTTTTGAATACTCATCCACATCAGGTTTCAGTTTAATATAACGAGAATTAGCGAATAAAATACGATAAATGAACTGCCGACGTCTTTTACTAAATAACATACTAAATTAAATATTATCAAAGGTTTCCTCCAGTGCATTTAATAATGAATTAATAAATTTTGAGAAGTATTGGTTTTCCAAAAATATCACATTTTGAAGTTGTTGGCCAAACTTTTGCTAAATTTTGTAGTTAAATGAACTATTTTTGCGCGGACGCTGATAACTATTATTTAAATAAAGGTTGCGGTCTTGATTTAAACATCTGTCCCATTATGTACATACATTGGTCAATTTAGACTAAGCATCGTATAATGTAGAAAAGGCGATTCATCTAGTAGACCGATTTCGTCCCTATTAAAACTCATCACGTATTGCTCAGAATTTTCCACATGCAGGGCTCGAATCTGGACACGTCTGCTTAGGAATTTGTTGCTCAAACCACGGAGTCACCCTGCTGCAAAAGGAAACTCATACAGTAGACCGGATATTTTCTTATTGGCGGCAGAGTGGATCAGTGGTTAGAGCAGCATTTTCTGAAGCAGACGTAACCACGTTCGAACCCTGTCTGTGGCAAACTCTGGACAGTGCGGATATGTCCTGCAAAACTGAAAATTGTGGCTAATTTAATATACTCTATGCGAAAAATTTGATATTGTTTAACTTTTAGAAGACATACCCTTAATCTATCTTCACTCAAATGGGCACCATTAATAAGTTCCAAATACAGTAAAAGATAAATCTGAACGATTTTTAATTAGCAGATGCCGTGTATTCAGGTGTTTTACAATAATTCAAATTAAACTGACCTGGAGTGTGATAAAAGTTGAATTAAATATAGTGAGACACTGCAGAAAGGAAGTGAATTGTAATGTTACTTTGAATTCAGTGTCACTTTGGTTAAATTAAGAGACCTGGGGACAAGCTAATGCAAATAATGCAAAATGTGAGTCTTATCGAAGGAAATTCTATTCTGAATACATGGGACGAATTTACACGATGGCCATTGCACAGAACGAATCAGAAAGCCAAATATCATACCCACAGTAAATAGTTATCCCATAGAAAGTAGGAGTTTAATTATCCGTACTGAGCTGAACGAATTTCGTAAATTTCCTATTTTTCCAAATTAAGAAAAAGGATCTGATATAAACTATTAGAGTATATTAAATGTGACGGATTCAGATTGAAATTTCAGTTCCGAACATGTATCGCAGTTCTTCCTTAAATAAAATTTGCACGCTTGAGATAAGCACCAATTCCGTTATAAATGTCAAAATGTCAAAACTACTGTTAATCACAAGTATTGACGTTTTTCGAAATTCAATGTCTATCATCAGAGCTTGAGGTTATTAAAGCCATTTATACATTCAATGTATTAAACTGAACTAAGTCTATAGAGTTTTAAATAAATTAAGCAGAATCATGGTACAAACAAAAGAGAATAATTAGTAGCATGAACCAAAACAACAGACTTTCAGAGTTATAAACATATTATTATGTTCAACAATTGACATAGTTTGTGATAACTAAAGAGTATCTTCATTCGAACCAGATACAGAGAGAAGCGTCTGTTCAGTTACTTGATGAAACTGAAATGAAAGATCCCTGGCTATAGATTTAATCTTTATAGTGGTGCTTATTCTATAGGATAAATAGTTCTGTTCCTGGCATATAAAAACTTTTGGCAAGCAGAAATATCGAAACATTATTCTCATGCTCGTTATTTAAAAGTGTAAAAGATTATTTTTACTAAGCAATTTAATCTTACTAACTATCGATTTTTTGTGCTTCTTCTAATTCAATAAAGCCTGCAATTTAGGATACATTAGCCCGAGTGTCATAAAAATCTGATTTATCAGTATGAATATTTATGATAATATATTCAAAACGATTTGGCAATTCAACTTAGGTGTGACATTTTACTCCGCATGGTACGAAGTAAATCTTCTGAAGCCTATCGATATTCGTGCAAATTCTTTGAATTAAAATTATGCTTCACGAATTTGATAATATGGAACAGAATATTAATGCCGACTAAAATCGGTTCGTTTTACAAACTACGATTAGTTAATTATTTGTAATTTTGTCATTAACGCGGCGTAGGTATTTAAATTTACGGCTCGAATATCGGCAGGTGCTATCCTGTACCGGTAGCTGCATAGATTAAGCGTAACGGTTGCGAAGGTAACATTTCAGCTGCTGAAACCAATGTTGATCTTTTGGTCTCGAAAATAAAATTCTCGGGCGAGATGACGCTCATCAGCATTGCGAGGCTTACGTCAAGTACAAGGAAAAACAAATTTTAATCCCCAATTTTTACTAGGAGAAGACGACATGGCGTTCTGTTACATGCCACGCATGAGTATAAATAATTTCAGAAATATACATAGCCGAATCAGTTGTTTTTAGCAGCTAATGTATTACTGACTCAAATTGAATAAACTTGTAATAGAATTGCAAACAAATACAAGAACATGTATATGCTTCCAATTACGAGGCCATTAATTGGAAAGATTGAATGAAAGTGAATTCAATACTTTCAGGACAAAACATAAGACACTTAGTAAAATAATCATTTAAAACTTAATATGAGCCTCGCGAGAGAATTTCATTAATTCATTAGTAAATCGATTGTTTCTACTAATTCAAATTGTTCAAACGCTATCTTGTCAAAACCTGAAAATCCCTACTTTCAACAAGATCAAATTCTCGCCTTGTTAAGAGGAATCCAAGTATGCGCGAAATAATCAGCGTTCAGGCTGCAGTTAAAAGTTTATATAACGACTTAGCAGGAAATTTTTCCCCAGACGCATTCTGCGGACATGTGGTACAAGCAGAGAATATCTGCGTATTATAACAATATCCAGTTCATGTCAAACGTAGTCAGATTATTACAAAGACAGGTAAAATCAAGAGCTATACTATATATATATATACTTATATATATATATATATATATAACAACACAATTGCCGCCATTAACAAGGTATCGGTTTGCTGTACTTGAAGTCATTGCTTATTTCGCGTCAACAAACGAGATAAGAAACATCGTTAAAAATTCGAGAAAAAAACAGAAAACAAGGACGAGGTAGCGAACATTGGAGCGAGTATAAAATTTTATTATAAAATGAATGAGAAACACGTTTTACCCTCAATGACTGAATTTGAAAGTATACAAAAATATTGAAAAATATTATATAAGTGAAACTGATCGTCACAAGCCCGATAAAACTCTGCAGCAACCAAAATTTCATTAGACTGCGACAGCATTTTTAATTTCTCTGATGCGGTCCATTATATCACTGATCAAGATACCACAGGACGCACTAAAAAAATTCCAATACAAACTAATTCAACTAATAAGAATTATCACATATATACACATCTTCAAGGACTCTTTTGAATGAGTATAATATTAAAAGAGAGAACATAGTTGTCACACTCTTTGTTCCATCATTAATTTTGAAATATCCACTGTAAAAGTTAAAACGGCTATTATGTCTTCCTGTTTTTCAAATTCACTACATAAAGTGCCTCATATTACAGTCGAGTTGATTTCCGGTGAGAAAATTGCCCTTTTCGAATAGAGTTACGTTTCAATATTTTAAATCAAGTTTGCGCGATTAAAGAGAACACAAATCCTATTCTATTCAATCAGTCGTCGAATAACATAGCACAACTACCGTCAGTCATACATTTTACTTGACTGGAAATGTCGGCTGCACAGTTTCTGTGCAGTCACGAACATTAACTTTCTACAGATTTCGTCAAATTTATATAGGTAATACAATTAAACAATCATTGATTGAGCGAGTGGTGGTAACAATTCTTCAAATTAATTTTGAGAGATTGAAGTAAAAACCAGTCCCATTGTATTTAACCAGTCGAACGAATAACAACAAAACTACCGTCAGTCACACGAACTGACGAGTTTCGACTGTCCATGATCATCATCATAGTACGACAGCAGACTGACTAGCGAGGATCAAGCCGCAATGCATGTATATTAAAAGCAAAATAATATATGCGCCTCTCACCTTTAGAAGTCACGCATACATTGTACTTGATTGCAAATACCATCTGTACCGTAACAATGCAGTCATGAACATTAACTTTGTGTAACTTCGCCAAATATTCATAGATTATACAATTAAACAATCGTTGATTGCACGGGTGATAGTAATAATTATTAAATCCTTTTTGCGAGTTTTCAATTAGCACCAATCCCATTATACTTAAGCATCGTCGAACAACATAGCCAAACTACCGTCATCCACACGTACCGATGCATTTCGTCCTTACGTCAACACCAATACTATTGTATTTATCCAGTCATTGAACAATACTGAAAAACTACCGTCAGTCAATCAATGATTGTTTAATTATATTTCAATACAAAATTTGTATCTCAATCTCAATTAATAATGTACAAATGTGGCGGAACTAAACATTATTCATTAGCTTAATTGAGTTCACAACGTTATTTTCTTTTTCTTGTAACCTTTACTAATTCGTTCAGATTTTAGGTTCTTTCAGCGAATAGAGTTTTATCGAGCAAACTTTTCTACCTTCTTTGAAAGAATTAATCTAATTTTCACTTATTTTGAATAAATTTTGCTTATATTTGCATTAGAAGTTATATTGCAGTATGTCAATCTTCATTTTGGGTGTTATGACGAAAGTTCTCTCTTTTTCACAAGGACGAAAGAAATTCTATATTATTAAGATTTCATTCGCCTGCACTAAATTTGTGCACTCCGGATTTTCACGAAGTTTAATTAAACTTTGCGCGTGCGCATGTCACTTAATTGACAGTTTTCAATAAATTTTTATAAAGCTTAGTAACATTTAATATTACATTTGGACTAGGTGTACGCACATACAATGTGTTTTAATCAAATTCTAATTACAAAAGGCTATCACAACGTTAATCACTACCCTCCCATTGAAAGTCAAACTAACGGTTACAATAATATGTATTTCTACTAATATTTTTTCTATTTTAGTTTGATGAATGAACATTGGTTTTTGCTTTATACGAAGGTTTTTCGCAAAAGCATACAAACGTGTTTAAACTTATACTCATGCATGCATAAATACACAAAATTGGAGTTACATCTGGTTAGGTTCAAATGAACTATAGTGGCACACAGTTTATGTGTTAAAGTTATCACATAATACCGCCGGAAATGAAATTGCTAATACGTTTTACATGACGTGTTAGCGAATCGACCGGCACTATCTTTACAATTTATTGAAATAAATAGACCGCTTGGTGAGATTTATTTATGAACTAGTGTTTAAATTAAATGCTATAATTTTAATTGCAACGAAAAATTAAATTCAGTGTTTGATATTTACGAACCATGTACCAAGAAATTCCCTTATTAATCTGTAGCTTTGATTTTCACGTTTTAATAAAATAAGATTTTCATTCACACATGGCCATAGGAATATTTATTATATTGTCTAAAATTATTGGTGCCTAAATTATAATTCTTTTTTATCCATTATAAATGCGCTATACAGAACGTCGAATTGATTCTTTTCGTTTCTTCTTTAACTATTCTTTCCCAACGCCGATGGGTTAAATGTCTAATTAGACCTTTTATGCTGAAATAGTTTTATAATACATCCCCAAATAATTTTCTACTTTAGATGATATTTCAAAGAGCCCTGGCGGTAATCTTCTTCTCGATCTCGGCTCCTTGTTTTCACAAAACAATAAAATCACCACCCCAAAACTAAAAATAAACAATTCGTTAAATCAGGTTTGCGAGCTTGAAGTAAACACCAATCCCTTCGTATTCAACCAGACGTCGAACAACATTGAAAAACTATCGCGATCGGTGATAACAATTATTTAGATCAAATTGTCGAGCTTGATATAAACAAAATAAAATTATAAATGAATTTACTATAATCAAGGTTGCGATCTTCATATAAACACCTGACCCATTAGATACGTACATTTGTCCGTACAAACTAAGAATTGTGTAGTGTAGAAAGGAAATTCATCCAGTAGATCGGAATCGTCCTTAAAGGGAACTCATCACGTACTGGCCAGAACTTGCCGCAGACAGGGCTCGAACCTAGCACTTCTGCTTCGGAATCTAGTGCTCTAACCACTGAGCCAACCTGCCGCACAAACAATTTTCAGTTATATACTAACTAATGTAACTCGGTTAGTCTTTTTTCTTTTAGGTGGAGCTCATATGGCATCCATTTAGACCCAAAGTTCCAACTAACCATCCCCAATCTGTCATTATTGAACAGAGGGAAGTGGTATTGAAATGTAAATTTATATAATTAAATGTGCATTAATTGCGCAGGCGGTGATGCCAATTACTATAATCAATTTTGCCATCTTGATATAAACACCTTACTCATTAATTACTTACATTTGTCAGTATAAGCTAAGAATTGTTTAGTGTAGAAAAAGCAATTCATCCAGTAGACCGGTTTCGTGATTATTTGGAATTCATCACGTACTATCCGGAATTTGCCGCGGAGAGGGCTCAAACCAGAACACGTTTGCTTCGGAAACTGCTTGTCTAAACACTGCATCACCCTGCCGCAAATAAGAACGAAACCGGAATACAGAATGGGTTGTCTTTTGCGGCAGGATTGCTCAATTTTAAGAGCATCTGATTCCTTAGCAGACGTGTACATGTATAGCGAATCTTCTTTTTACTTATACTTGTATATCTTCCATCCATCCGCTGTTTTTGTCTTGTAACCTACTGTGTTGGAGTTGCAAATATCTGTACCTCTACAAAACTAATTAACTCTCATATTCCATAAATGACCAATTAGTTTCAATTTTAAATTTAAAAACAACATCTCGCCTTCCACTTCTTTGAAAGTAGATTGCAACAACTCTTTTGTTAGCTCAATTAGGAAATTTGTATAATTCGCTATTTCCATGATTCAAAATGAAAAGAATTTCAGCCATGATCCTTGCAAACAAGTTTGTCCTGAGAGGTTTTTTCGAAAAAAAATTATTCCAGAAAATACATTAAAATGATAGAGACCAGGAGATACAATGGTTATCGCACAGGGACGTCTTAAACTTGCTTGCGACTTTCTCTTCTAAATGTAATGAAGGTAAAGGAAAAACATAAATTTTAAATTTCCATAATATTGTTTACAGTCGTTATGCTTCCTTTTATTACTTCCAGAGACTCCATTAGAAAATGTTTACGTGATGCAATGCTGCTCGTACCGAGTATTTAGTATACATTGATACAAAATCCAGGCTTGCCAATCAGTCAATCTCCAATTAATTCTTTCTATAAAATAGCATCATTTTGTAATCTGAAAATTTGCTCCAACGTCATTTTCAGACAATCAGCTGATGGAAGGCTTAAAAATGAAGGGACAAGTGAGAACCCATCAATTGAGGCCAAAAATTACATCACCTGAAAATGGTCAAAATTCAAGATTTTACCGACCTAAGAGAGCTATCAATTGTCCCGCACAAGAAAAATGCGGTAAAATCCACAACAAGAAAAACAACACTGCGCAACGAGATTCATCTTATAAAAATTATTTAAATCTGAAAATTAGTATTATACCATAATTTTATAGAGAAAATATTTCTACAATTCATGAGATGGTAAATTCTGCATATTTATAATTGGCCTAGGTGGAATAACGTATTAATTAATCTTCGCTAAATTTTAAATTTGGGGGGCGAGTTGAAGTTATACATTTTAATTATTGAGTTACCACGTGGCAATTACAATTTACCCGGTTCAAACTTTTCATTCATTAAACTTTTAACCTTCTTTTGTAACTTTACAAGCGGATGTTTATTTACTTTTTTATAAATATTCTGATTATATAGATAATTATATATTTCATTGTGTGATGCCTTATATGTATCTGCCCTAAGACACCATTTTTGCATATTAATTCCGATCTTAAACGTTTTAAATTATTATTTAAATGGCATTTTACCAACTATTGTTTAAATAAAAGTATGTCTATAACTGCCAATGCAACTAATGTTCGTAAATTTTCGTAAATTTTCCATTAAAATACCACATCCACAGCTTGCGCGGTTCCTGTTATATAATGGCAGATTTGGAGTGGTCAGTTAGAACATTAGATCTAAAGAGATACCGTATATGTTCCGCCTAAAGAAAGGACTAACCAAGAAACATTAGTTAGTATATAACTGAAAATTGTGTATTGTGCGACAGGGTGGCTCAGTTGTAGGAGCAAAATATTCAAAAACAGATGTTCCCGGTATGAGCTCTATTCGTGGCAAATTCTTGAAAGTACAATTTGAGCTCCCAATAAGGACCAAACCGATCTACTGGAAATATTTTCTTTTCGACATTACGCAATGCATAGTTTCTATTAACAAATGCATGCAAATAATGGGTCAGGTGTTTACATCAAGAGCGAAACCTTGATTTATGTAATTGATTGTACTTTAATATGAACTGATAGTTCTATAGATATAGATAAGAAATACCATTTATTCAAAAGTTATAAGTTGGCCACATAAGATGTTATATCTACCTAAAAAATCAAGTATCAAGCATGCAACAGAAGGAAATCTTAAGGATGATTGCAGTAATTTGGCAATATCTTATTTTACACTAAGTACAAAATATGTAAATTATCAGAGAAATATAAAATCGTAATTATATTCAAACAAACAAACCTTTGGCAGTTAACGACAAAACGAAGAAGAGCAAAATAGAACCACTAAAACTAAAACAATTTCTGAAGGCAATATTTCGGAATGATTTCATTGAAGCAATACTTTTCATTATTAAATAGTCCTTTAAAATTCTTTTTCATTTAAGATTTATTTTAGCTATCTTTGTTGTAGATATATAATTTAGATCGCCGTCATTATTTTTTCTCTTTCATTCTCTTTCTGTCTGCTTCTATATATATATATATATATATATATATATATATATATATATATATATATATATATACTTTCATCTTTAATTCATCCATCTTCTTAATTTCAACTCGTTCATTCATTTCTACTGCGTACCTTCAGTTCATCACTTTAGATCGAAAATACGTATATTGATTAATTTTAATCCTTTATTTATAAATAATTGCCGAAATTTCCTACAAAATTTAACAATCGTTACTCTACTTGACGTAACTTAATCAAATATTAATTAACATTGGTGGGCTTTAATCACCGTATGATTAAGGCTGAAATGGATTGGCAATAGGAGATGCGAGCTCAAAGATATTGGCTCGAATGCTCACGGTCACTAGAAGGTAACTTAACAAACTACCGTATGCACATAATAACGCGTTGATATATATATTTCTAATTAGGAATAAAGAACACATTAATAATAAAACAACAAGCACCTGACCTTAATATTCAAAAGTTTCATCAACATGATGTTCTAATCGACTGGCCAAGAATAACAAAATTCAACAACAATCTACTAGTATCCAGTCAAGACCAAACAGGCCCTCGACTAGAATCAACAAACATACAATCGGATTGGCAACAAACTGAAGTGGAAATAACAGAGACGCATACGGTGACAGAAGTTTCCAAACAATATGAGCGTTCAACACTGCAATCCACACTGGCGCTGTTACCATGTGGAAAATATAAATTTGCGCAACAAGGTGAAACGATCAACTACACTGGAAAAAATAGCACTTGTACATGTAACAGTGAACAATGCGCACAAATGGTTAAATCTCAAGCCATCAAAATAATAATAACCAGATCTCAGACATCACTTTTCAATACTGCGAGAATGACCTTTACATGTAAACACGCACACACACAAATACAAACGCATACACACCTACCAACGAGCCAAAACAAGAAACAGAAGTAAAAAAGCAGGTCGGATTTTGTTGCCACTATCATAATCAGTGAAAACCCCATATATATATATATATATATATATATACCATATATAATATGAATGTGATATAAGCAACAAAATGGATAAATTACATCAGTCAAAACACATTTCTTAATATTTACATATATATATATATATATATATATATATATATATATATATATATATATATATATATATATGCTATATATATATATATATATATAGGCGTAAATGTGCATAATTATATATGAATATAAATACACCTATATACGTGTTTTGACATATACACGTGTGTACTGATAACAATGATAGGATAAACGTTAACAGAAATCTGACTAATACTATCTACAATAAATAAAGGTAGATCCGTCTGTACAAGAGTGGTCAATTTGCCTTAAAACTCTGTTTACTCCTTATTGTCGATCTAGTACCCTTCAATTCTTGAAGAATGATAAAATTTTTCCATTAATAATTGAGGTACATTTGGTATGGAATATCTTCTACTTAGGCTTCTATCCTCTATTTCTTGGATCACCCTCATCATCATTATATTTCAGCGTATAGTTTCAAGAGTCAGAATGCAATTATGGTAAACTCGTTCAAGCTAATCGATTTATTTTTATCTGAAACCTCACATATCAGTGGTATAAACTTAAGCCCACTACGGTTTGAATAAGGTAAAATATGAAGCATAAAATATCTATTTTCAAACACGCACCTAAGTGTACACATAAACACACACACACACTTACACACACACACACACATATATATATATATATATATATATATATATATATATAAAACTAGTATGGTTACATACGTGCTTCACTATATTAAAAAGATTATTCAATAACTCTTTGCGTGGGGACGACCGGTCAAATACATAAAATAGAACTACTCTAAGTCATATTTGATCGCACACACATACCAAAAATCTTATTTTTCAAATATGTAACTTAAATATACACATACAAATAAACAAGCAAACATGTAAGTTAAACGAACATTGGTTGCGCGGGCGGTGATAACAATTACTATATTCAAGGTTGCAATCTTAATATAAGCACTTAACTCATTAATTACTTACATAGGTCAGTCAAAACTAAGAATTGTATAGTGTCGAAAAGGCAACTCATCCAGTTGACCGTTTTCGTCCTTATTGGGAACTCATGTTCTGACGAGAATTTGCCGCGGACAGGGCTCGAACCTGAGCACGTCCGCTTTGGAATCTGGAGCCCTGTCTGCGGCAAATTCTGGCCAGTACATGATGAGTTTCCAATAAGGACGAAACCGGCCTACTGGATGAATTGCCTTTTCTACACTATACAATTCTTAGTTTATACTGACACATGTAAATAATTAATGGGTCAGATGCTTATATCAGAATCGCAACCTTGATTATAAAAATTGTTATCACCCTGCGCGCCAACAATGTTCGTTTCGTTAGCAAAATGACATTCAATGGTATAATGAAGATTATATAGAGAAAAAGGTATGTAGCGAGAGAAAGAAAGAGAGAGTTAAATGTGACGATCATATACAAATATAAGTTTAACATAATTAATAGTTGCAGTCATTTATTAGAGGAAGCTTCATGCTGTAAACGTTTGGGGAAGCTAAACAAAAATTGAAAGACAATTGTTAACGAACGAATTCAGAATAAAAGTAATTTAATTCTAAATTGAACGACAAAAAATAAATCATTTTAAAAATTTGTACAAAGGGTAAAACGAAGTTATATGAAATTCTTCTAGGCTAATCCTTTCAGTTGACGTTATCCTATTCGCGATTGTGGTCTCTTACTAGATTTTAATATAAGAGTACAGCAGATTATTTCACGTACTCTTGATGTATTCTGAGTTTATTATTTCTCCTAGTTCGGCAGAGTATTGCCTAATATCAGTGCTTGTTATTTTGTCGTTCAAGTTTGTATTCAGCTGCTAGTGCTGTTACTTTTCTGCTCAAGTTTCAATCATGTTATAACATAGATTTGCGTTTATCTAACCGTGTTTTATGCTGTTTCTGTTCCGTGTTAAATTATATTTTTCTTACTATGTACCAACTCCAGAGCCTTAGTTTTGGTTCCATGTACCTTTTTCGCAAACATAATGTTGATATCAGGTAGTGACACAACATACACGGTAATCGATATATATATATATATGTATATATATATATATATATATATATATGTATATATATATACTCGCATTACTTCCTGTGTGCAAATAAAAAGAAATTCCATCAGATACTTTTAAAGGCATTTCTTTCGCATTGTCTTCTTCAAATATCTAATAGTGGAGAGACATAGTTTTATATAAATTGAAGCCAAACAAGATGAAATATGTGAACATAGAGGGAGTGTGAAAAATAGAAACCAATCAAATTGCGTGCGTCACATCCAGTTCAAACTCAATGCTTGTACGTGCTTCTTCTACTTACATAAATCCGGCTGCAATTTGTTTATCCATAAGGCTTCTTATGTGGCTAGCTCTCTTTTGTTTTTGCATTTAGTAATTACTTTGAATGCTACGTCTGGAGAACATATGTGCGATGTTTCGATGTGTTGCGCAATAGCAGACGTGTATTCACCATTTGATTTAAAACAGGCGTTCAAGTTGCAATGTTCTCTCATTCGGGTAATTAACCGTCTGGTCGATCGGCCTACGTAAGTTGATCGACAACTTGCGCATGTATATTGGTAAATAATATTTGATATCGACATTAACGGTTGTTTCTCTTTGATTGCTGCCAAAGGCAAGTGTGTCACCCTAAATAACACTCGTAGTTTAGCTGCATTAAATGTGCGTATTAATGCTGCTTCAACTTTCTTTCGTGCCATTCGGGAGCAGGAGAAAGATGACTGTCTGCCTTTCTTGGATGTACTATTAAAGAAATAAACTAATGGTAAATTAAACAGAACAATTTACCATAAACGAACATGGTCTGCACAGTATTTGCATTACAGCAGTTTTGTGCCATTTCAATATAAATTATCAACAGTTCGTTGTTGCTTTTCAAGAATTGACAGGTTGGTTAGTCAAGATTCTAAAGAAAATGAATATAATAAATCAATTAACGATTTAATGTCTAATGGCTTTCCCAGACAATTAATTGAATCAATTATTAAAAGGGGAATTAAACAGAAACAGACGTATTATGGGCCACAAAAGAAAACAGTCTACCTAAACATCCCATTTAAGGGGGATGCAGTTTCCCGAATGGCACGAAAGAAGGTTGAAGCAGCATTAACACGCGCATTTAATGCAGCTAAACTACGAGTGTTATTTATGGTAACACACTTGCCTCTACCAGCAATCAAAGAGAAACAGCCGTTAATGTCGATATCAAACATTACTTACCAATATATATGCGCAAGTTGTCGATCAACTTACTTAGGCCGATCGACCAGACAGTTAATTACTCGAATGAGAGAACATTGCAACTTAAACGCCTCTTTTAAATCAAATGGTGAATATACATCTGCTATTGCGCAACACATCATCGAAACATCGCACGTATATTCTCCAGATGTAGCATTCAAAGTTATTACTAAATGCAAAAACAAAATGGAGTTAGCCTCATACGAAGTCTTATGGATAAACAAATTGCAGCCGGATTTATGTAAGCAGAAGAAGCTGCGGCCACAAACAATGAGAGCTTGAACTGGATGTGACGCACGCAATTTGATTGGTTTCAGTTTTTCACACTCTCTCTCTATGTTCACATATTTCTATCTTGTTTTGCTTTCCAATTTATATATAAAGATATGTTCATTAGTAGATATTTGAGAAGACAATGCGAAAGAAATGTTTCTTGACTATCTGATAAAGTTTATTTTTGTTTTGCACACAGGAGGGTACAATGAATTTTAGTAAAGCTCGCATTTCAAAGAATATGCTATATACTATATATATATATATATATATATATATATATATGCCTCTTCTATATATATAGTGAGTTGGCTTTGAAGTCGCATTGACGAAGACTTTATATAAATTTAGCTTTACAACTGATAGTTTACACATTCGTTTGGGGGATTGTCCCGTCAAATTTTCCCACATTCCTCAACAAAATTCATAGTGTGTAAAAGGCGTAATACAGGCTCCTACTGATTTGTCACCTGTAAGCACGAAATGAATGTGTACATGACTATACTTTCCGTTGATGCTGCCTTTAATTTATCCTTCTGGTCATATTTGAACTATTTTTACTCGCTATTTCAAAGCAATTATTTTAAAACTTTATATCATATATTTTAGAACGGCTTATTTCATTTAATGAAATAGATCAGAGTATACAATTCCTATGAACTTCCTATTCAATACCGAACAATCTCGTCTCAAATATTTAAATTGTTCGGGAAGTTATAATTAGGCTTAGGGTAATAATTAAAAAATGGGATCGAAAACTACGTTTATAATCTACAATACCGAGCTAACATCAATTACAATTGGACAGAATACATCGTGTTTCAATACTTGATGTGTAATCGACGGTTTTCAGACCAACAACACCAAAAGTGCATCGAAGAAACTTAACTAAAAACTGTGATTAATCTACATTCCATGAAAGCATTACACATCAATCTTTCAAATCACACTTCAGATTAAAGTAGGCTAACTATTGTTAATATTTAAAGTTTCTATATAAGCAATTCGTTTAATAAAAAGAGAAGAACCTAAAGCTTGAATCGCACACATGCATAGGTTGAGATGGATACTAAACGAAATAGGTGAGTAGAAATAGTTAACAATTAATAATCGTCAGAGGAGGATCAACTGATAAATTTCTTAAACATAGCAAATCAGGTGAGCGAGCTTAAATTTACAATTGAAAAGGAATCATGTGGCGAATTACCATTTCTGGGTGTCAAGTTAATTAGAAATGGTAAAAAACTTGTACGGGATGTTTATAGGAAGGATACTTACTCAGGTATCCTTCCTAATTTCGATTCAAATCATCCATATAGAATGAAAATAGGTATCTTAAAATCGATGATAATAAGAAGCTTAAGATTAACAGATATAAAAACATAGAGAGATTGAATTAGGTAGACTGCGAGAAATATTCAGTGCTAATGGGTATCCTCTAAAGTTAATTTAAGCAACTATAATGAGCGTTATAAGTAAATTTTATCATGACTGGAAGTACGTGAAGTCAAATAAAGCAAAAGATGACCGGAGGGTAATGGTTATACCTGACTCTAAACTAAGTAGGAAAATCAAAATGGTAGCAGCAAAATACAATATACGTACTATTTTAAAACAAACCCTTACCCTGGGTATTAAACTTCCCAACCAAAAGGAAAAATAGAACCGCTAGACACATCAGGAGTATATGAAATTCCATGTAACGACTGTAACTTGATGTATGTGGGTGAAACCATGCGCCCAATTAAGGTTAGAAGAGGGGAACATAAAACCGCATGCAAGTATGCCCATGTTAATAGATCAGATCTTGCACGCCATACAGTAGAGACAGGACACACAATTAATTGGGATGGGTGCAGACGTATATCAATTTGTAGCCGTAGCAGATCGACTAGACTGATTAGAGAATCCATCGAATTAAATCGAGAAATGACATAATGAATGAAACAGCCGTAGAAAAATCACTAGGTCCTATTTGGAATACAGCACTAAATAATGGTAGAAAACGAAGATTGCACGAATCAGAATCAGAATCAGAAACTCGCTCAAGTAAAAGAATAAGGACACTGGATTGATATTAACTTACAGAGGTGGAGAGTGAGTAATTCAATATCGTCTAATTTATTTTTGATTATCTTATTATTCAATCCTTGATTACTTGTTATCTCATTTTATCTGTTATCTTACGTTCTGTTGTTAGTGTAGCACCTTTTAACAAACGTTTATGTTTGCATCTTTCTTTATCAGACAATTTTCAACTTCTTTTACGATCCCCCTTTTTTATTTTATTTTAACTATCCACCTTAATAGAATACTTTTCCGTTTCTAACTTGATTTTGCTAACTCTAAATTATTTACTTTATTCACAGTATCTTGCCCCCTCCTCACCAGGATGCCACTCGTAATTACTTCATTTAGGATAGTACGTGTAAAAATAGGTCTGACGTGTGCGTTTAGGAAATGACAGTTATCATTTTAGTTTCATGTGAATTTCTGCTACATGTGCCGTTAATTACATGTAACAGATTATTTCTCAGTCTTAAGCAAACGCTCACACACACACACAAACACACAGATGTGGCATACGCTTATCTAGTGATTAGTCAGATGTTGCTAAATCGCTGTAATTTCACTGGGATGAGTGTACACGTGCAATAGTTGATTACTCCTCAATCAAAAACAAACGAGAATACATATACTCAGGTATGGCGTACGCTTATCTAGTGAGTTGTCATTAATTGTGACTAAATCACTGTAATCTCATTTCGAAGCGTGTGCACATGCAGACATATACACAAACAAATTTCACATACACTTTCCAAGCATTTTATGCTTAAGAGATCAAACAACAAGTATAAATGAGGCAGTTTAAACTTATATTTCCATTTGACATATTCATTGTCAACTTATTATGATGAGCTATCCATTGAAAAAGATATCCGTATCCGGATATCGAAAATTCTGGAGAAAAAATCAGGAAGACAGTGGATGCAAACAAATCGGATCGCAACCCGATAATCAGGTAAATGATCTATTCCCTGTCACGCAACATGTTTCTTTTAAAACTACAATATATTTGTAATCAGTTTAAATCGGAAATGCGGTTTTCAACCAGAGTAGTCTCGCATATATTGTACTTGACTGTACATTTTTCAACGTATCTGCGACGAAGCTTTCAAACCAGTTATAAAATTTATCCATTTTATCAAATTCTTTTTGTGATAAAAATCATTTTATTCAATTTTACAAGAAAGAGATAAGCACCGATCCTATTTAATTTAACTTGACACAAAACAAAAAAATAATTACGTAACATTCTTTTTGCTTTTGGTCTTACTAATTTTATTTATTCAATTAAGGCAACGAATGCTACGGACTTGAGAATAAAACCAATTTCATTGCATATAACCACTCGCACAAAAGCAGAAAACTATTGGCTTTCATGCTTTTAGGCACATTTTGTTAACAATTCAAGTACAACTGAAAGCAGGCAAGCGAACATCAAGCAGAAATGCATGTTACTAAGTTATGGGGAATCAGAAATTCAGACAATCTTTTAGCAGTCTCGCAAACAATTATTTGATTATAGCATTCGATAAACATTATCTCTGCCGCCACTAAATTAACATTTTTATAGCTTCTTGCTCTCTTGCGTAATTTGTCAATGAAGTCCTAATTGATTGAGGGTAATTAATAATTATTATGTTAATCAAGTTGGAGATTTGATGTAGACGCCAAACTCGCACTATTAAACAAGTAACGCAACATACCAAACTAACAACCAGTCGCTTGTACTGATGGGTAATTTCTATGGTCAATACCAGATCATAACAGTAAAACTGAAAACAGAGTTAACTATACATATATATATATATATATATATATATATATATATATGTATATAAGGCTTGAAATGCTAAAATTTAGTTAACAACATCATTAGTATTGCATTGAAATAAGGAAAATTTATGTAAGGGTATTTACGGTGAGGACTGAATTTCATGTTATCGTTATTTGAGTATAAATTGAAGATTGATTCTTCTTAGTCAGTTTGCTCTCGTGCCCTCATAATAATCATGACAGAATTAATTTCATCATTAAGTGAGACTGTAGACAGTTTTTCTAGGCCACGCGATTATTTGAAAAAAAAATTATTTTGTATGTGTCTGCAAAATTTAAAGCTTCCACCGTCCACGTAGTTTATGGTTACTTCATTCAATACTATATTAGTGTATGAGGAAAACTGCAAGGAAGTTGCTTCGTAATTGCAAAGGATCTAGGCAGCCAATATTCCATTTCATTACAATTCATGCAAGGCTAATTTGACTCCGATCCACATTTAAGACTTTCCATACCTTTTGTATAAAATACTGTTTAATAGTCGTTTTTCAGTTTTTGTTGCGGTCTGGTGATGTTTATTGAAGATAGAAACGATTGTGTACAAGTGACTGGTGACAGTTTTGATATATCATACGTCTGGTGAAAAACCCGAATTTTTGTTCATCCCATAGACACAAATTTGATATTGAATTATTATTTTCAACGCCATTTCTAACATTGATTGCTTAATTGAGTAACTAACCAGTATGGAAAAGCTGTAGTGTTGTTTTACTTTGGAATTCATAATCACTGTACACCCGACATTTACGTCAGTAACAAGGAATGTGAGGCCACAATGCGTGATAGGCACATTTCGTTCTTGCATTACCATGTATATACATTAAGTTTTCTTAATTGTGGGTTAGTATGTTGTTACACCCTGATGATGATCCTGAAGGGAAAAAGAAGTCAGTGTGTGCGACTTACCATAGTTTAGCGATGTTAAACTATGTTGTATTTGTATTTATCTTGTCTGCAGATTTAATTTTATCAAATATTATCACCATCCGTGCGCTCAAATTTTGCTGATCTGTGTAAAAAATAAGTTTGATATAAGTACTTTCACCAAGAGCAGCAGAGATGCAAATATTTGTCTAAATACAGACTTCTAAGGCCAGCCAAAGCATACATCTTTTGAAGATCCCTGACAAATGAGCTGCAATATACTTTTTATAAATATATTGTAACGGGCGGCTCCACGTTACAACCAAACGAATCTCAATTTCAACGGATCCGGTTTACCTTAGGGTCATATGTGCTAATTCTGATTTTACACAATAATTCTCCTAACTGTGATTTTAGAAACAATCACTACGAGTTTCAAGCAGTTGTAATTGAGATTTCTTGAACGGCAATTTCATTTGTAATTAATAGGGCTTTGTTTAATAATAATACACACCCGCGCGTAATACGCCGGTAGCATGCAGTGGATTAATGTGTTGCAACTATCAAAGCCAGGATTTATATTTTGTGCGTTTATAATCATTTATCCATGAACAGTAATTACTATACTAAGACATTCTGGATTTATTTATTTTGTTCATTATGACTTTCCTTTTGTGCATAGATTGTAACTTTGTGTTAACAATATTTTATTTTGTTGCCGTCTAGAGCACGGTCAATTTTGACTAACAGAGAATTTTAATTTACTTTCCAACCTTGTTTATAATAAACGTATGATAATTCGACTTAGCCTTTTCCCGTCACGAGTCTTATTATAAGCACGGCCCACGAGACCCATTTCTTCCGATGTCAGCTACCAGGCATATGTAGTAATAGCATAGCATCGCTAAATAAAACTCTACTTCGCAACATCACCTTAAATAAGTTGTAATAACTCCTGCATAAATGGTGTCCCATCTCGTCGAGCTCACAGCCAATAAATAGGTAATCAGCAAGCCTAATCACTGAGAAGATCAAGCAGGCAGTAATCCTCCCAGTAGCTGAAGCACGAATGAGTGCCACGTAAAAGTGTATCTGGTAAAGCGGCGAAGACACAGGAAAACATGTCCTGAGCCACAAAACACAGCGAGGCACTCTTTCAAGATCACAATTCTTGAAGACAACCACACAATGATAGGTGATGACGACGCAATACTGCCATCTTTACTCGACAGCGTGCACACACAAGATGACGTCCAGCTCAGGAAATCCAGGAAGCCCACTGAGGTGCCCAGCAACAAGCCGCACCACCACATGGAACCAGTACAAAATATGCCAATTCGATCCAGACTACTCTGACGAGTGGATCGACGATGATACTTTATTGGCCAAGTTATCCAATATAACAGCAGAGGGTCACATCATTTTGAGGGCTTGGGAGAAAAACCCAATGTCCTTCAGACGCGGACTCAAAGACATCCTGCATCAATACACTGAGGGCACATGTTCGCAGACATGGCAGAGCATGCAACACGCCGTCAAGCTGCGCCTGACATCAGATCGGGAAGACAGGCTTACAGAATTGATAAGCCATATGTCCCTAGGTAGCCGCACTGCTTCCGAGCTATTTAGGGAGATGGAGCTGAAAGCTACTGAATTCAATCTACCCAGTTAAATCTTGATGCGAATATTCATTCATAAGCTTCCTCCGGCACTGCAAGAAATGGCCACGTTTCTGCGCGAATCTGTTGAAGCGCAAAACGACGTACTGCCGGCACATCTAGACAAGTGGTGGAAGAAACACCACTGCAGCTCACCTACCTCAGTGCCAGGCTGCATCACATCATGCCTGTCCGAGCCTCAGTCTTCAGCATTGTCAGCCCAAACTAATGTCATCAAAGAGCGCCTCATCATTCTGCTCGAGAGCCTTAGTCTCAGGCCAGATTCGGCCTCGGTCAATGCCATCGACTAAAGACGCGAACAGAGCAGGCGTGACCAGTGGCGACCACCGTCCCGAAACAGTACCAAGAGATCGACGTCCGGAGGCCTTGCCACAGATCCAGAGCTTCCGACGGAGTGGTGTCCGAATCATCGCAGTTATGGCCACTCCACGCGCTGTTGCCTCAGAAATGGCTGCAGATTCCCGTCACAGACGCCACATTTAGATGGACGCAGTCACCTTCAAAAACTCAAGATGATTCGCCCATGGAGGTTTCGTAAAACTTTAGGGGTCAGCCTGTTCCGCGGCAGTAGAGGCTGAACACCCCAATATTGTTAGCCGCCCGAAATATTCTGGCTCGAAGCTCGTCGTCTTTGCGGTAGAGCGCAATCAATTTAATGTCTTTACGGCGATGGCTCCAGTCAAGTCACGCTTCAAACGCCCAAAGCACTGCAATCAGCCTCATCGTCATTTGCCAGTATCAACATATTTTCTCATCTGTGTCGCAAACTCTGGCGAATTATTCCTCATAAACACTGGTTCAGACGTCAGCTTACTCTACCACAATCATTTTGAAACAACTCACCCAGTCAACACCAGCAACCTCCCCTGCGCTAATGTTACAAGTAAAGCGACGTTTGAAGTACGAATACACACAATCACATTCTCCAACTCACGATGTTTAAAGTATCCTTTCATCATTGCCAACACGACAAGAAGCATCATTGCACGTGACTTTCTCGAAAATTTCGACATCACTATATGTCCAAAAACACGAGAGATACGCACTGCTGACAATCAGTTGCTATCATCAGTGCTTAAACACACGACTCGCGCCAAAGCAGTCTCATCTATTCAGCTAATTCCTCCAGTTCATCATGTACCACAACTGAACGATGTTCTAATACGACATGAAGAGATTTTCAAACCTATCTCCTTTATGTCCGATCTCAAAAGGAAGCGCGCCATCACAGCTCATCGCATCATCTTGTCGAAGTCACTTCCTTATCCTCCCAGAGCACGTTCACTGGCACCACATAAGCATAAGGCCGCCGAGCAAGAATTCGCCATGCTACGTCAACAAGGCATCTGTGCACGATCCAGATCATCATTTGCGTCGCCAGTGGTAGTGATACCAAAGAGTGAACCTGGAACATTCAGAGTGTGCGCGGATTTTCGTATTCTCAATTTTTGCACACAGTCTCATTCTTAATTTCTGCCAAATACAGTTGAGCTACACAGATCTGTTATCGGTCATGCTGTGTACTCAAAACTCGAACTAGTAAAGGCTTATTACTTAGTACACATGGACAAAAACTCCGTTCCGTATAGGAGGGAGGTGGCACACACGAATATGCATTCGGTCTCAAGAATGCATCTCAAAAATTTCAACGCGTTATGGACGAAATACTAGATGGTCTACCATTTGTAATTCCCTACTTAGACGACATTGACGTATTCTCGAACTCAATTTCCGAATACATGCAGCATATTGACATTCTACTCGCACGTCTAGCAGACTATGTCCTCCGGCTTCATGGCAACAAATGTGTCTTTGCGCAAAAAACCAATTGAATTCCTCAGTCATCAATTTTCCCAGAAGGGCATGACACCTCTACCTGCTAAGGTTCGTGCCATTGAAGATCTACAACCTCCAATGACCGTTCGGGCGTTACGATGGTTCTAGGGCAAGATGACCTATTATTATTGATTCGTACCTTGCCTTGCCAAGATTCTGGCACCTCTTTACAAATACCTCGTGACAGAAAGACGTTTTGTCAAGAAATCACAACTGATTCAGCTTAACGATGACGACATGCAGGCTTACGAGGAAGCCAAAAGGGCTATATTCAAAGCGACCATGCTACATTCACCTGATTGGTCTCAACCCGTTGAATTGATCACATAAGCACTCGACGTTGCCACAGTTGCAGTACTTCAACAGCCCATCAATGGCCTACACAGACCTGTCGCGTTCTTCTCTCAAAAACTACAACCTCGCGAAACCCGATATGATACAGTAGGCAAAGAGATACTCGCTATCTACTGGTCGCTCCTACACTTCCACACCTATCTGGATGGCTGAAAGTTCAATATCTTCTTCTACTCCCAATGGTCAGAGGAAAGAAAGAGCGTTTATATTCACGACGTGTCAACTCGCAACTTATTCAAGTACACCAATAAGAATATGAAGTCACTTACGTCAAAGGGTGAGAAAACGTAGTTGCAGACTCCCTGAAGCATCCTGCAGAACTATGTGCCTCCATCCTGCGTCCATCACCTATAAATTCTCAGGAATTTCAAGCAGCACGTCCAATTGACCTATCAGGCGGTGAAGAGACTATAATTTCACCTCCAGACGGTTTGGCTAACCACCGGCTATCGCCCGACTGCTCACCAGAAACAGAGCAAACTGACACCGTCATGTCACCGCGAGAAATAGAGGAACCAGAGTCAGTGTCAACAGAGTCAACGTCAGTGTTTACTCATTACGACAGAGCCATAAAATCTCCCGTATGATTAGCCTCCTTCACTGTTTACAAATTTTCATTGGCGTGGAGGGTTGTATGTAACGCGCGGCTACACGTTACAACCAAACGAATCTCAATTTCGACGGATCCGGTTTACTTTAAGGTCATATATGCTAATTCTGTTTTTACACAATATTTCTACTAAATATGATTTAAGAAACAATCTCTATTAGTTTCAAGCAGTTTTAATTGAGATTTCTTGAATAGCAATTTTATTTGTAATTAATAGGGTTTTGTTTAATAATAATACACACTCGCGCGTAATACGCCGGTAGCATGCAGTGGATTAATGTATTGTAACTATCAAAGCCAGGATTTACATTTAGTGCGTTTTTAATCGTTATTCCGTGAACAGCAACGACATTGCTAAGGCATTCTGGATTTATTTATTTTGTTCATTATGACTTTCCTTTTGTGCATAGACTGTAACTTTGTGTTAACAATTTTGTTGCCGTCTAGAAAACGGTCTATTTGGACTGACAGTGAATTCTAATTTACTTTGTAACCTTGTTCATAATACACGTTTGATAATTCGACTTAGCCTTCTCCCGTCACGAGACTGATTATAAGCACAGCCCACGAGACCCATTTCTTCCGATGTCAGCTACCAGGCATATGTATGCATAGCATAGCATCGCTAAATAAAAAGCTACCTCGCAATACCGCCTTACATATATCGTAACACCTCCTACAGTAGACTGCAGTCGTTATTAAAACGTTCAATAATTGGAAGACAGAATTATAAATCAATGAAGCAAGCGGTATTATACAAATAGACAAAGACAAGGAGATACGCTAATCTAGGGTCATAGCAATATTAAACTTTTTGGGGGAAACTCATTACACTTCACGTTCTGTCTGTCCGCTAGATATTATAATAAAATGAATCATAATTCACGACTCTAGGTGACATCAAGGAATAAACTCATGATACAAACTAAAGTTAAGGACTGCTTAAGACAGCAGAAGGACTTTGTAGAACAACTTAATAGTGTGATAAACGTATATCGATAATGATTTATTCGTAGTGGTTTAAATGTCGAAGAGCTGAGCTAAAGTTAATAGGCATAATAAATGCATGTCACGGACATTATGTTTCTAAAAAATCATAAGTGAAGCAGTTTAGTCGCTAGAAATAATTTACAGAAATCCGGATCACCAGCATAAACTCCTTCAAGACATCCAGAAAGAACAAGTTTTAGTTAAAACAATGTCACGAACGAAACAGCAAAGTAGAACTCCCTATTGTACCAAATGATAAGTAAAAAAATAATTTAAACAGGGACATAATTAAAACTGGATTATATACTTAAAAACTTATAAAAGAAGATCTTATGTTACATATTTAGAAGGCAAATTAAATGGAATATAATAGAATAGAATAGAATAGAATAGAATAGAATAGAATAGAATAGAATAGAATAGAATAGAATAGAATAGAATAGAATAGAATAGAATAGAATAGAATAGAATAGAATAGAATAGAGTAGAATAGAATAGAATAGAATAGAATATAATAGAATATAATAGAATAGAATAGAATAGAATAGAATAGAATAGAATAGAACAGAATAGAATAGAATAGAATAGAATAGAATAGAATAGAATAGAATAGAATAGAATAGAATAGAATAGAATAGAATAGAATAGAATAGAATAGAATAGAATAGAATAGAATAGAATAGAATAGAATAGAATAGAATAGAATAGAATAGAATAGAATAGAATAGAATAGAATAGAATAGAATAGAATAGAATAGAATAGAATAGAATAGAATAGAATAGAATAGAATAGAATAGAATAGAATAGAATAGAATAGAATAGAATAGAATAGAATAGAATAGAATAGAATAGAATAGAATAGAATAGAATAGAATAGAATAGAATAGAATAGAATAGAATAGAATAGAATAGAATAGAATAGAATAGAATAGAATAGAATAGAATAGAATAGAATAGAATAGAATAGAATAGAATAGAATAGAATAGAATAGAATAGAATAGAATAGAATAGAATAGAATAGAATAGAATAGAATAGAATAGAATAGAATAGAATAGAATAGAATAGAATAGAATAGAATAGAATAGAATAGAATAGAATAGAATAGAATAGAATAGAATAGAATAGAATAGAATAGAATAGAATAGAATAGAATAGAATAGAATAGAATAGAATAGAATAGAATAGAATAGAATAGAATAGAATAGAATAGAATAGAATAGAATAGAATAGAATAGAATAGAATAGAATAGAATAGAATAGAATAGGAATAGAATAGAATAGAATAGAATAGAATAGAATAGAATAGAATAGAATAGAATAGAATAGAATAGAATAGAATAGAATAGAATAGAACGGAACAGAACAGTGGAATAGAATAGCACAGAACAGAATAGAACAGAATGGAATAGAACAGAATAGAACAGAATAGAACAGAACAGAACAGAATAGAACAGAATGGAATAGAATAGAATAGAATAGAACAGAATAGAACAGAATAGAATAGAATAGAATAGAATAGAATAGAATAGAATAGAATAGAATAGAATAACAGAATAGAACATCTTTATTGGATCCAAACCACACATGTTCCACTGCAGATACACATTGGAAAATGTACAATACAAAAAAGTTAGCACATTGCATTAATATGTGCAATTAGTCTCATGTAGATATATTAATCACGCTAGTTATGACATACGATATATATCACCATCAGAAAATGAAGCATTAATGTCACGGTGTTCGGCATATCAATTTTGATACAATTATTATGATAAATGAAATAACGGCCTTTTTAATTAATCGCATTTGTACAATAATTGATCATATTTATAGTATCAGATTCATCATCGAAATTCACAGACCTGATAATAGGAAAAATGAAAGTATAATGCGCGCGTTACATTATCCAAAAATGAGAAACATGACTAGCAATTTATTATATGTAGTGCTGACTAACTTTATGGTATACTTTCACCTGATTATCGGGTTGCGATCCGATTTGTTTGCATCCGCTGTATTCATGATTTTTTTTCTGATGTTATACTGCCTAACATTTCAATTTAATAATACAGAATGTGAAAATAAAAATCTCAAGAAGGTATGTTGCTGATCACAATTATCCTTGTCTTTTATTCAACCACGAGAATGTATTATCATGGAGGCGTTTCTCTAAGCCCCTTTGGCAATTGATTGTAAATATGGTAAGCGCGTAACAATTTAAACAAAAATGAAAAATGTATTGAAACTGAGTTTGTACCTTAGGTTTCGGATAACCAAAACTATCCACAACAAAAAGGACAGCACTGAGAACAAAAACGGATCGTTTAAAATGTATTTTATAGTAGTTGTCCATAGTCTGTGAAAAAAATTTTCAGATATTTCTAATAAAATATGTGTGCACAGTCATAAATAGCAAACGATAATATCGCAAATCTAAATAAGATGTTATGGCATGTAAGAAATATGGCGTACTTTGGCTTTGTGAATGATATTGTAATTCTACTGATATATTTAATTGTTAAACCACCCAAAATCAGTGCCACACGCCTTGAAACGTTCCCAGTTTATTTATCTCTACTAATCCACTAGTGTAGTGGCTGCTCTGCTTCCACAAATACCTCCACATAATTCACAGTCCTTTCTTATCTGAGTATATAACTAATGTTTTTGGAATGCTCTGTATTTTCTAACATCCCACACGTTTCAGCCTTTCCCACTAGACCACTTTCGTTAAAATTTTTTCGTAAATATTAAACGTCATTATATATCAGGTCGGCATCAACTCTATTACAAAACTAAGACTTTATGGATATTATATTTACTTAGGTAAACTGCAAAGGTGATAATTTGGCCATGAATACCATTCCATAATTCTTTCGTTAACAATCTTGATTCAACAGAATACTAAGCTAAATATTAATTAAAATATCATAAGAAAGATATTTATTTTTAAAATTTAGGCAGTTAAAGGACAATTACTATACGATAATTCCCCAAAAACTCAGGCCTTGTTATTGTACACAACACTGTGAATCCAGTTTTAACTATTAAAAAACTTATAAGACGTTTGAACAACCAAAAATGGCAAAGTTTATCATTTTGAATTTATAATTTATGTATTTGTATTGATGAAAGTTAATTCAAAGATACATATCCAATGATTTTTTTAAATCGCGTCATTATCAAATTATATAAAAGTAGTAGTAGATTTGAAATTCGACAAAACGAAGTATTATTCTATTCAAATATCTGCCCTGCAAAACACATTCAGAGAACCATTTATCAAATGAAGCATATCATTATAGATTTAACACAGCAGTTTCTCAAAATAATATAAAATATATTTCAATCCATTGCTCACATGCATGTTTGTCTAGCCATGTGAACGTACTGTCACCATAAAAATTCATAAGAATATTAAATAATGTATTTGTAAATTTTAGCGCAGAGCGTATATTTTTAAAATTATTAGGGAGTATGTCTCTTGACCTGTATGTTAGCAGTTAGGTGGGTGGTCGCTGATAGACCTGCCCTTGTTTCTAATCCGCGATTCACCAAAAGAACTCATACATAATACTTATGCTCTAGTTTAAACGGAATATTTTTATACATTGACATAGCCCTTAAAGTCATAATGCTTGCAAATACGCCAACTGTAGCCTAGTAGCATTAAGGTTTTAGGATTGAAAACTAAAATAATTCACATGGTTAACAGTCATTTTTTATTGTATCACAAGTTGCGAATATCTATTTCAATATTGTCCTAATCACAAAACTTTTCTTGCCGCAACTAACTATTTCTTCAAAATGTCTGTCTGCAAAAACTGTACACTGAGCGGCTTTGCTGAATTAATTGACTTATTGTTGTAATTTTATCTCAAAGAACTAATTTTTTTGCAGCATCATGATGAAAACTCCTGTTTGAGTCTGTTTGACGAAAAACTTTTAACACTGGAATTTATAGAAAATACTCTTCTAGCTAAGCTTGATTAATAACCTACTTAGATCATTGATAATTTGTTATATCTTTCTCATAAATGTAAAGGCTTTTTTGGTTTGATAGCTAAGAAAGCATTTAGATCATCAACAAATTTGCAAATTTGAGATTTGATTACCACAATCTGCATGGTTTCAAAAATGAATTTCAGTAGAATAGGGCCCAAACCCTATCCATGCGACACCTCTGTTTTAACTCTTTACACTAGATATTGTTTGTTATTGAATTGAATAGCAATGCTCCTGTTCTATAGATAACAGTTATGTAGCCTTAAGATAACCATATAAATCTCTGAAGATCTTATCACCTTCATAAATGCTTCAAAGGAGGTAGAATCAAACGCATTACAGACACCAGTGAAGACTATTAGTGCGCCCATATTCTTATGATCCAGTGCTATGATATATCTTGTTATCGGTAGAAAATACTTGTTAAATATGCATCTTTTCGTGAATCCATTCTGATGTGTATCAGAGTATGGTGGTAAAATAAAGTCCAAATTATCTAGTATTAATCGCTCGATTATGATCAGGAATGAAGGGATCGTTGAGAGTGGTATATAATCATTGGCATTAGTTGGGCGGATATATTTAGGCATCTGTAGTACTTTAATTATAAAATTATTAGATGGTATTATGCTTTTTCATAAAACTTTGTTGATGAACGAACAAAGTGCATTTAAATATACTAGGTAAATGGAGTATGTCGCCTGTCGATATAAGTAAAGAGTCAATCAATTTTCAAAATTGATTTTCATCATTAATTTTTCTATCGCCTTGACAAGTTAAACAAGCAGCCATTCCTAGTTACATAGAAGATGATGCAAAACTCCAATGCGTTTACCTTTTAAGTAATACAAATTAAATCATAGAAGAAATCCCTGTGTAGGTTCGTACCCTATATACGCTATGGAGAACCTGTCAGATACTAGATTCTTACCCACCGGAGCATAAAAATCCTGTAATTTTTCCGTACTTGGAATGGTCTATCAAGGATGGCATTCAGAACTGGTCAGCTGAACCCATCCTAAAAACTTATTCATTTCAATACAAGTAACACTTTCCGCCTGAGATTTCCTAGCTCGCAAATCCGAAGGATTATGCGCCGGATTCGTGTACTGATTTGCAATTAACCTAAAATACGTTTATATACCTGTAAAGTCAAACCAAAATGGAATACCTGACTTCGTAGCACACGTATTAGTTACAAAGACAGATTCTGATTGGTCAAATAATGTTTTATGAAATCTTGGGATAAGGTAGGAGCCAGAGTGTAACACGCGGCTCCGCGGTACAACCCAAGGATGTTCAATTTTGACAAATCTAGTGTTCTTTATGTGTTGAGAACCCTAACCTATTCCTGTCTGTAAGCCCCATAGATGCCAGATCGCTGGAAGTCCTAAAATTCACAGTAGAGTCTGATAGGCATATATTGTTATTATCGTAACTTAAGTTCAAGTCCGCTATGTCCTGCACTAACCTACTTGTGTCCTCAAATTTAATATCGGTATCCATGAATATATGAGATAACAATTAAATCGATACTTACTGTTAGGCAATCGGAAAGTGAAAGTCGGAAGCTGTTCCACTCAGCAATAATCTGTTATGGTATAAACGTGACCCAACGATAAAATCAAATATACCTGTTCCAAGGCTCCTCTTCAATGTTATTTTATATCAGAACAAATGGCAACTGATGGAGAAATATATTTGATAATGATGTAATCGTTTACTATGGAACAAATGTTAAAATGCAGCAGACCAAAATTACAATACCAGTCAAGGAGCGAGATACTCAAAAAGTGAAAAAAGCGCACAATTTTAAAATCAAGTATTTAAACAAAGAATGTTCTGGAAAATAAAAAGAATAAATTCTTTTTAAATAACGTTTGTTACAATCAGCTATGGTGGTTTAAATTTATCAGTCAAGGTTATTTTACATAAGGCGGAGGATTTAACATCCTCTACAGTAATTAATGGGTTTTTTAAATAAATATGGACATCCGCGCGCAATATGCAGGTAGCATGCGGTGGATTATAGTGTCAATATGGATTTATTGACTTTCTTTGAATTAATCTCAGTTTACACTCTTAACAACAGTTCAAATATGATTCCACGCATCAGGTCATCAGATGTTTCTCAATCACATTCCCAAAATTCTATAGTTCAATGGATTATTATAATTGAAACATTCAAAACAAAGCAAACAGTGGAATGATTATTTTTGATGTTTTATCAAGACTGTTTTTACACGATTTTTATCCATCAATTATTAGTGACAATATTTACCAGTGACCTTAAACTAAATTGATAATCAATCTGGATTTATATCATCGTATATTTACAATTATTTTCATGTATTCATCACGATTCAGATGTTTGTGTTCCTGATAATTACTTGTGTATAAGACATTCAATTGTGTTGACAATATATCATTTTGTTGCCGTCTAGAGCACGGTCCGTTTTGTTCTACTGTGAATTGATTCATGCTTAGCTACACCACTTGTAGTAAACATCTGAAAATGGATGAGTTTTCTTACTTCACATGTCGAAATATGTCAGGGACAGATCAAGGAACGGGTGGGGATGACGACCACCATGAAAATGTAGGAAATCATTGCTAAATAGACAGCTGCTCCGCAAAGGCTACCACTATTACAACAAAACGCCCTACATAAATGGTGCCTCGTTTCGTCTAACACACAACCAACAAAGAATTAATCAGCATCTAGTTTTTAAGAACTGCAAGCACTTTGGATGAGTGCTACAAAAGAAAGTAAATCCTGAGACATAAATTACAGGAAAACACCCTCTCGGGATCACAATGCACGAAGACAGCCGCACTGTGACGGGTGAGGACAATGTAACACTGCCATCTATTCTCGACAACACTCAAAGACATTAGATGACGTCCAGCTCAGGAAATGCAGGAAACCCGGTGGTGAGCACAGAAACAGGACGCACCAACACATGGACACAGTACAAAATATGCCAAATCGATCCAGACTAACTTGACGAGTTGGTCGACGATGTTACTTTATTGGCCAAGGTGTCCAATATAACAGACGAGGGCTCAATATTTTTTAGGGCTTGGGGGACGATCCCCATGTCTTTCAGACGCGGACTAAAAGATATACTGCATCATTACACTGAGGGCACATGTGCGCAGCCATGGCAGAGCCTGCAATGCACCGTCAAGCAACGTTTGACACCAGATCGAGAAGACAGGCTTACAGAATTAATGAGCCAGATGTCCGTAGGTAGCTGCACGCCTTCTGAGCTATTTAGGGAGATGGAGCAGAAAGCCTTGGAATTCAACCTGCCCAAGGAAATCTGAATGCGACTTTTCATACAGAATCTCCCGCCTCCACTACAAGAGATGGCCACGTTCCTGTGCGAATCCCTCGAAGTACAAGACGACGTTCTGCCGGCACGTCTAGACAAGTGGTGGAAGAAACACCACTACAGCTTACCGGCCCAAGAGAAAGTCCACATCACCCCAAGAATGTTCGAATCACAACCCACCACATCATCAGCCGGAACAAATGTCACGAATGAACGCCTCATCAGCCTGCTCAAGAACCTCACCGTAAGGCCAAATTTGGCCTCAGTCGATGCCGTCCATAATAGACGCGACCAGAGCAGGCGTGACCAGCGTCGATCACCGACCCAAAATAGCGCTAGGAGGTCGATGTCTAGAGACTGGGCCACAGTGTCACAGTTACCTGCGGAGTGGTGTCCGAATCACCGCAGCTATGGCCACTCCACACGTTATTGCCTCGGAAACGGCTGCACATTCCCGCGCACAGACGCGACGTTCAAGTGGCCGCGGTCACCCTCAACAACTCAGGAGGATCCGCCCATGGAAGGTTCGGAAAACTGCTGGGGTCAGCCTCCTCTGCGACAGTAGAGGCTGAGCACCCCAAGATCGTTGGCCGCTCCACGTCTGATGGCTCGAAGCACGTTGCTTTCGCGGTAGAGCGCAATCAAACTATTGTATTTACAGCGACGGCTCCAGTCAAGTCATGCTTCAAACGCCCCAATGCCAGCAACCAGTCCCATTGTCAGTTGCCACTAACAACATCCTTTCTCATCCGTGACGCAAACTCTGGCGAATTATTTATCACATACACTGGATCAGATGTAAGCTTACTACGCCACAATTATTTCGAACCTACCCATGCTGTGTATTCAAAACTCGACCTAGTGAAAGCCTACTATCAAGTACCGATGGACAAAGACTCCATATCATATACTGCACACAAATTCACCGGAGGTGGTACTCACGAATATCATTATATGCCTTTTGGTCTCAAGAATGCCTCGCGAACTTTTCAACGCGTTATGGACAAAATACTAGATGTTCTACCATTTGTAATTTCCTACTTAGACGACATTGAGGTATTCTCCAACTCAATGTCCGAACATATACGCATATTGAGATTCTACTAACACGTCTAGCAGACTATGGCCTCCGACTTCATGGCAACAAATGTGTCTTTGCACAAAAATCAATTGAATTCCTCGGTCATCAAATTTCTGAGAAAGGCATGACACCAATGCCTGCTAAGGTTTGTGCTATTCAAGATCTACAGCCTCCAACCACCGTTCGAGCATTACGACGATTCTTGGGCAAGATGAGCTACTATTCTCGATTCGTACCCTGCCTTGCCAAGATTCTGGCACCTCTTCACAAATATCTCGTGCCAGAAAGCCGTTTTGTCAAGAAATCACAACTGATTCAGCTCAACCTGGTCGACATGCAGGCTTACGAGGATGCCAAAAGGGCCTTATGCAAAGCAACCATGCTACATTCTCCTGATTGGTCTCAACATTTTGAATTGATCACAGACGCATCCGACGTTGCCATAGGCGAAGTACTTCAAAAGTCCATCAATGGAATACACCAACCTATCGCCTTCTACTCGCAAAAACTACAACCTCGCGAGACGCGATATGATACATTAGGAAAAGAGTTACTTGCAATCTACCGGTCGATCCTACACTTCCACACCTATCTGGATGGCCGAAAGTTCAAGATCTACACTGACCATCTTCCGCTACTTCCGATGCTGAGAGGAAAGAAAGAGTATTTATATTCACGACGTGTCAACTCGAAACTTACAAGAATACACGAGTATGAATAGGAAGTCACTCGTGTCAAAGGATCAGAACATGTGGTCTCAGACTCCCTAAGCCGTCCTGCAGACCTCTGTGCCTCAATACTGTATCCTTCACCTATAAGCACTCAGGAATTGCAAGCAGCTCAGCAAGATGATCCATCACTTCGGATATTTGATATTAATCGACTGAAAACACTTATGATGGAAATCTGCTGCAGTGTGAAATAACTGGCGTGGGCCCTCGGCCGTTTATACCTGAAAAACTTCGAGGTTTACCATTCAATGAGATATCCATCTGGCGAAGCCTTAGTGGAAATTCTATCCAGAACGTATTTTTGGTCTGGCATGCGGCGGGATGTCAAGATGTGGTCAAAACAATGTCTAGAATGTCAGAAATGCAAAGTCATGAGACACACCAAAACGGCGTCACAAGTCATCCAAGTGCCCAAAGTCCGATTCACTTACATACCCGTTGATCTGGTAACTTTACCAGCCGTGAACAACATACGATATTTACTGTCATTACGAGATCGCACCACTCGATGCTATAAGGCCATACAACTGCTAGACATGAAGCAAGAAACTGTCAGTTATGATTATATAAATCAAGTTTGCGAGCTTGAAGTAAACACCAATCCCATTGTATTCAACCAGTCGTCGAAAAACATTACAAAACTACCGCCAGCCGCAACGCACTGATTCGTTTCGACCTTCCTTGATCATCATCAGAGTACGACGGCAAACTGGCTATCGAGGATCAAACCGTATTGAAGACACTGTCAGTAATGCTCTAGAGCTCAATTGGTTTGCTCGGTTTTGTGCCCCAAGTGAAGTGACAACCAATCGTGGCGCACAGTTCCTGGGCGAAGAGTTCGCAGCCCTAATGAAATACTATGGTGTCAAACACTCCGTGACGGCGGCTCGCAACCCAAGAGCAAATGGTTTCGTCGAAAGACCCTTCCAGGAACTAAAAGCGGCACTCAAGGCCAGCCCAGAAGCAAATTGGCTTGCGGCTTTACCGAAAGTAATCCTATCAATGCGTACAAGACCTCGTGATCCGATGAAATGTAGCTCCGCTGAAATGGTATTTGGCGAATGTCTATGGTTGCCTGGCGAACTAGTCCGATCACGCTCTGAAACTGCGATAACGATGAACGATCCGGCATTTCTGTTTCCACTTCGCAGTTACCTACAGTATAAAGCTCAGAATCGGCCTATCTGTCCTACACGTCAGCAACATGGTCCAATATATAAACGCAAAGATTTTGATAGTTGCAAATGGTTCTTCGTCAACAACGTCTTAGATAACAGGATTCTAGCCAAACCGAAGCGCGGTCCTTATCGTGTGTTAGATCGACGTCAGAATTACATTATTTTGTTGTCTCCAAACACAGATTATCCCCGGCCGACGTTGATCCAAATGACCCGCTGTTCCGCGATGTTGACTTATCAGGCGACGAAGAAACGATGATTCCACCTCCAGACAGTTTTGCTGACCACTATCGGACGCCCGAAATCTCACCAACAACCGAGCCAACTGACGCCGTCACGCCGCCGCGGGATATAGAGGAACCAGAATCAGAGTCCACAGAGCCAACATCAGTGGTTAACCGTTACGGCAGAGCCAGAATACCTCCTGTAAGGTTAGCCCCATTCATTGTGTACTAATCTTCATTGTCGGGGAGTGTTCAATTTTGAAAATATAGTGCTCTTTAAGGTTTAACTCTTTTTTACACAATATTTCTCTTAACTGTGATTTTAGATACAACCTCTGTTAGTTTCAAGCAGTTTTAATTGATATTTTTTAAACTGCAATTTTAATTGCAATTAATAGGGTTTTGTTTAATAAATATAGACACCCGCGCGCAATACGCAGGGAACTATCGGCGGATTATAGTGCCCATGTGGATTTATTATATGATTCTACGCATCAGGACATCAGAGTTCAATGGATTATAATAACTAAACCATTTTAAACCTAGCAAACAGTGGAATAATTATATGTGATGTTTTTTCAAGATCGTTTTTACACGATTATTGTCCATCAATTATCAGTGACAATATTTACCAGTGACTTTAAACTAAATTGCTAATCAATTTGGATTTATATCATCATATATTTTCAATTATTTACATGTATTCATCACGATTCACACGTTTGTGTTCCTGATAATTATTTGTGTATAAGACATTCAATTGAGTGGACAATATATAATTTTGTTGCCATCTAGAGCACGGTCCGTTTTGTTTAACTGTGAATTGACTCATGCTTAGCTACTCCACTTGCAATAAACGTCTGATAATGGACGAGATTTCTTACTTCACCTTTTGGAAAATGTCAGGGACTGATCAAGGAACGTGTGGGGATAACGACCACCATGAAAATGTTGGAAATCATTACTAAATAGACAGCTACTCCGCAAAAGCTATTACTGTAATTACAAAACATCCTACAAGAGAACTAATCTGGCTGTCATATGTAAGGACCACACTTTATGATTTTTTGAAATCTATGAGAAAATAAGGGTACCTTTTGAAGAATAACATATATGCTTCAACGTTAGGTGGCTTTATGAACACTCATGAGTTTGTTTCTTCTGTTTCATTGCTATTACCTTATCTATTTCCTGCATATACGTTTGCGGATACAATACCGTAAAAACAGATAGGAGATAAGGTAAATTAACATTTAAACGAGATAATCTACGGAAGTATAGTCTTATCAATTGTATTAAAATATAAGTAAAGATTTGATTGATAATGAATTTAATGCATAAAAATTATTAAACCGTCAAAGTTCAGAAGGAATTATATTGGCTAAACTAAGGAGCAGTCCTAGACTAGATTACAAAAGTCTAAATGATTACAGTAATTATAAAGAAAAATGCAAGCTCATATTACCAGTGGATAAACATGAATATGAATTTCTCTCTGACTGTGAGGGACTATTTCATAATTTATTATGTAATCAAAAGACTGAAAGCCACATTAGTGATTTAAATGACCTATCGGTTATCCAGAAATCCAAACTTGTTATTCATAGTAATTCATTGTTAAAATTAAAGCTAAGAGAAAAATCTAGAAAAATGTATTCTCTTGACATATCGGATGATAACTTACTTTAATTAACTTTAACTATTATAAATACGTTCTGCATCCTTATAAAAAGAATTTTGAAAAAAGGAAAAATAACCAATATAGTTTCTAACGATTAGGGCGAAACCGTTGCCTAAGGTAAGTAAGCTAACTTTTGCCAATGAATATTAACTAACTTCTATTATCTCTTCATTCATGAAGATAATAGAACGATTGATACTAGATCAGTTAGAGCCTATGTTTCCGGGTGATTTTGATACAAGCCAACATTGATTCACGATAGATCGATAAACAATTACTAACAGCTATTATTACAAATAAATAATTGTTATGTATGTTTGTCAATTATGCTTAAAAATGCATTCAAATTGTACCTTGATCTTTCTAATTATCGGGTCAGATAGTCTTGATGAAAAATCTAATATTATCAATGTGTCCTGCACGATATATGCCAGCAGATTACAGTTGGTACCATTGCCAACTTTATTGTTTAAGAGGCTGTGCTATTTTCCTCTTGAATCAGTGGACGGGAGCTTATATGTATCCAATAAGAAAGATTCATGCAGTAGAAACTAGGTCTGGGCATTTTGCGATCTCCTCTCCTTTACTGAGATATAATGCGGGAAATAAATATTCGTTTTCAAAAATTTATAAAATATACATTCAGTTTCCGAAAGAACTTAGAATGAAACCTCTGTCTTAGATGGTTTTCAAATTTTTATTTACTGAACTAGGAAAATATACGATCCCACTGAGCATGTAATTAAACTCGATGAGAAAAAATGGATATTTTAAGTCTTTATTATTATATAAAAATCGTTTTACTCTACATATATTGATGGTATTATGAAAGCGATTAATCCATTGAATATCGACTTGAATGTATTTCGATTGCTTAAGTATTATTTATATAATAGATGAATGAGTATTCAAGTAAGTAATTTGAGATCAAGATGACTAAAGGTTGCAAGTGTAGTTTCACATAGATAAATCTTATGACGTGTTTCAATTAAAATCATGTTTCCTCATTTGCAGACAAAGATCATTAATAACGAGTTTGAAAATTTGTTAATGATTTAAAAATTATCTATCCAATAGATCCAAAAAATATTGAGTTCACTAAAAATAACATAAAGTTTGATTTGTGTGACCTGAGTAGACATTTAATAACATTATGGTTAAGAATAAACAGTAAAAAACGAAATGATTAAAAATCGATAATAAGACCAAATCTAATTGTTAGTTTTCATGATGCCTTGATTAATGAAGTTTTGAGATCAAACTTCAGCAAGAAATAAAGGATATTGGCATAAATATTGAATTTACAGCTTCTACAGAGAGACATGTTGAAAGAATAGTTAGCTAAACTAGGAACAGATAGCCGCTAATAAAGGGAAATATCTTATAGAATGATATAAAATTATAAATGTATATTATTTGGATTAGGCCGATACTGGAATATGCCGCCGCTACTTGAGACGCAATGAACAACATTTTTGTCAAATATGTTAGAAGCTGAAAACTTTATTGTTTCGGAGGCTGTGCTATTGTATAAAGTTATTCTTCTTGAATCAGTGCACGGGAGCCAATATGAATCCAATAAGAAAGATTCATGCAGTAGGAACTAGGTCGGGATATTTAGCGATTTCCTCTCCTTTAGTGAGATATAATTTTGGATACATATTTTCGTTTACAAAAATTTATAGAATTTACATTCAGTTTCCGAAATGACCTAGAATAAAACCCCTGTCTAAGATGTTTTTCAATTTTTTTTGTACTGAACTAGGAAAATATTCGATCCTATTGATCATTTGAATTTTTATAAGGGCAAAACATTCTTGTGATTAAACAAAAGACCAGGATAAATGTGATCAGCAACATATATTCTTGAAATTTTTGTATTTACTATCTATTTTAATATAGTGGCACAACTATGCGTTATATAAACAAATTAGCTGTTATTACAAATAAACAATTGTTAGTCATGTTTCTCAATTATGCTTAGAAATACATTCAAATTGATCTTTCTAATTATCGCGTCAGATAGTCTTCATGAAAAATCTAATATTAATTGTATCATTTATTATTGTATAAAATCGATTTATTAAAATGACTGTTTGCTTCCTTTATTATAACAATGTATCAATATTTGATATAGCGTAAGCAGTGATATTACTGCAGGATGTTTAGATGTTGATAAAGTCAATAAATTATCGAAATTTATTTATTTACATGAGACTTTATGGGCATATTTATGCAATGTGATGCCTTTTATTTATAGTACATTTTCTAATATTGTAACCTATTTTATAGAAAAAATTGGTTGAAATCCAAATGACGATATATTATTCTAATCTATAAGAAAGCCATTTGACAAGTATTGAATAGAATTCGAATTAATTATAATCGCATATTTGGGGTAAAAAAATTTTAAAACAACTAAAGCATCAAAACAAAACTATGATGTAAAACATAAATTCTAAATAAATTCTCTCAAATCAACCAATATATATACCATTATTATAATCAAGATTGTGCTCTTGATAAAAACACCTGACCCATTAATTAATTACATATGTCAGTATAAACTAAGAATTGTACAGTGTAGAAAAGGCAATTCATCTAATACACCGGTTTCGGCCTTATTGGGAACTCATAATTTACTGGCCAGAATTTACTGCGGACAGGGTTCGAACCTTGGCCTGTCTGCTTTGGAATCTCGTTATCAAACAATTAAGCCACCCTACCGCACACTACACTACACACAATTTTCAGTTATATAATAACTAATGTAATTTGGTTAGTCTATATTTCCTCTTATGTGGAGCTCATATGGCATCCATTTACAAACAACGTTCCAACTAACCATCTCAAATCTGTAATTACTGCACAGACACCACATTACATGGTAAATTGGAATTGAAATGAATATTCATATAATTAAACGAACATTGGTTGCGTAGGCGGTGATAACAATTATTATAATCAGGTTTACGGTTTAGATATAAACACCTGACCCATTAATTACTTGCATATGTCAGTATAAACTAAGAATTGTATATTGTAGAAAAGGCAATTCATCCAGGAGACCGGTTTCGTCCTTATTGGGAACTCATCATGTACTGGTCAGAACTTGCCGCGGACAGGACTCGAACCTGGGCACATCTGCTTCGGAATCTGGTGCTCTAATCACTGAGCTGTCCTGTCGCACACTACAATGCATACAATATTCATTTATACACTAACTTATGTAACTTGGTAAGTCGTTTTTCCTTTAGGTTGAGATCACATTGCATCCATTCACAAACAACGTTCCAACGAACCATCCAAAATCTGTCATTACTCAACAGACACCAAATTACATGTGTAATTGGAATTGAAATGAATATTCATATAATTAAACGAACATTGGTTGCGCAGGCGGTCATAAGAATTATTATAATCAAGTTTGC
>JAQBSW010007280.1:0-41902 GCA_029291075.1 Eudiplozoon nipponicum
ATGAGAAAAAGGTTCTTGCGTTTGATAAATTTTCATTTTGGTTTTGTACATGGGAAAGGGTACTACATGAATGAATATATATATATATATATATATATATATATATATATATAGCATCTTGCATTATCTTTATTATCATGTAATGCTATATCAGAAGAAGAAAACTTTTAGTAATCAAGTGTATGCTTATTTTTTAATAAACAATAAATGTACACGTTCTTATTAGGGTTATTTGCTTTTGCCAAAAATTATACAATGTAGATCTATGAGGAAATATCACGATTACATCGCTGATACTTAACGTTTTTTCAGTCTCCAAGCTTTTGTCTTGGTGTTCCTAACCAAATAAATAGCAGAAGAAGAATTCATTTATTAATCAAGTGTATGCTTTTTTTAATAAACAATAAATGTACACGTGCTTATTAGAGTTGTTTGCTTTTGCGAGTGGTTTTGATGGGAAACACGGTTGTTAAGCGCACACTAATAGTTGAGTTTAAATGTGATTTGCGTTAGTGGCTAATCTATATCGATAAGAGGCTAATAATAATCTCTTCTTATATGAAATTTAAATATTTTTATTTTCGAACATATGCTAATTTTTTTCTATTTCTATATTAAAATAATATTCCTATTCCTACTTTCCAATTGTTTCATTTTGCTGCTGTCTTTATTTCACGAAGCAACAAATGTGCAAATGTTTAAACGTGTTACAAATTAATTTTTTGTAATGTATTTGCTTACATAAGGTAAGCAAAGCTGTTATGCTTTATGACCTATTGTAATTGTGCAGGTCAATTATGTTAGTTTTTAGCGCCTGCTGTCCAAAATAATATTTACAGAAAATTTGTTTGTATACATTTCGCAGATCACCATATAAGGTCAAATACGTCACATGCTGCCTGAAAATCATGAGGTTAAATATTAAAACAACAATCATTATAACTGCGGTTGCATTCCTCATTTCGTGCGTCAAGACCTTGAACAAGTGAACTAAATTTAGAATGTTATTTTTCACTTCATAATACCTTTGCGATATTTTATCAGTAGCATTAACCAAAATAAAGTTCCATTGACGCATTCTGATAAAGCCATTTCTGCAAAATACAGAAAACATCTTTTATAAATCTGCAAGCATGAGATTTGCATCAATCCCATTTTATCTAACCAGTCGCTAATCATAACAAAACTTCCGTCACTGACAGGTACCAACGCGTTTCGACCTTCTATAATCATCATCAGAGCACGACGGAAAATTAAGCAACAATGGCTGGACAGCAATGCTGATATGGGACATAGTACATACGTTCCTCATCCTACGTAGTCCCGCATAGATTATACCTGACTGGAAATATGGGCTGCACAATTCCTATGCAGGCAATTACAGTGTAGGCGAGACTACTAATAGCGAGAGCCGTATATCCGATTTTCCATATTTTTTATATTCATTGCGATTTGATCCCCGTTAGTTCGTTTTCCGTCATGCTCAAATGATTATCATGGAAGATGGAAAAACGTCAGTACGTGTGATTGACAGTAGTTTTGCGATACTGTGCAACTGATTAGATACAATTTTATTTGTATTTATCTCAAGCTCAAAAATTTTATTCAAAAAATTATTATCACCTCTCGCGCAACAAATAATTTTTTAAGTCGTCTATAAATAACTTTGGAACATGTTAAATATACTGTCAAAATTTCATGCAGACATGCGCAGGATCGTAAGATTTGCTTAGATTCAGTCTTGCTTCATTCTCGATATATACGTTTATAATACTAAATTTTACCAAATACGGTACTTTATTAATTTCCTTGTAATTATATTTTGTGTAGAGGCTAATTTCAACCTTTTTTAAATTACATTTTCCTTCTCGTTTATCACGCTTTATTATATTCAGGAAAATTGATAACTTTTTGTTAAAAAATTTTTCGCATTTTCAAGTTATTTATAGAAAATAATTATCGTTAAGAAATATATCATATAATTACTAGAAAAGTCGATTACTCTCAAAACTATTTGCATTTTTAAGCTTATAAATTATTTTATTATTCATTACAGGTTCACTGGTGAATATGACAACAAAAAATAGGAAATAAGTAATTGTAACAGTAATAGAAATATCGACGTAATAATCCATGTTTTGGCTTCCATTTTAAAATTGTGTTTTATTTCGTGTTAGGCGCTCGGGTTCTTTCGTTGAAATTAGAAATATATTCAAAATAACGATGATGATTGAAAATGTGGTGTTCAAAGTCAATTTGATTTCCCTGAGTAAGAATGTCTGACTATTTAACTACTCAATGCAATACCACATAAAGTTAAATAAATCACTATCATTCCCAATTTACGGCCAACAAACCATTTTAAGAAAAGTTGTTACGCTATGTTTCGATCGTATTTTGAAATTGAATGAATTGGTATATTTAATTATTTTTGCATCTACCAGTTAGTACTTATTTACATGAACGATCGTCAGGATATCATAAGGCATAGTCAAAACCAAATTCAACTGGAATGTGGACCCATTTCGTTTAGTTTTATACAGTTCATAATCTTAGCGCCAAAGCTGCAAACAACTTCCACTTTTCAGTTTATTAGAGTTAGGAAGCTGAATGATATTTAAACTATACAAACTAAGTACTAAAAATAAACAAAAGAAGAACTATGTGTGACAGAGAAGGTGTTTTTAGAAAGAGGATGGGAGATAGTGAAGACGATCATATATGAAAATTAATTAAATATTGAACAATTAAAATCGTAAATTAAAGCTTTTAAGATTTAATATTTTCGAGGACGAAGAAGTAACCGATTGAAATAATACCGAGGGATTGACTGGAAAATTAAACCTATACTGCAAAGAAATCAGGAATAAACGTAAACGAATGAGAAAGTAAGGCTGAATTATAATTATCAATTATATGTAAATATACAAAACAGTTCTACGTCTACCATACTAGCTCATACTCTACGTGTTTAAACGTAAATTAGATAGATAATGTATGCATTTTAAAAATTTTAGTAACAGTTCTCAGCACTCGTGTAATTATTTTCAGTACTTCCGCATCCGCTGTCAGATAAATGTTAAAGTGCTCCATTTCTCGTTCCAGCACGATTTTAATATTCATGTAGATAACATATAGGTTGTCCAGTCTTTACCTTGAAATTTATTGTATTTGTTATATATATATATGATTATATATAAGTATATATATATTACTTTATTTGCTTATAAACGTAAAGCTCCAAAAACTATGAATGATGTTCAATTCTATAATAATGAAATATTGCCGTTTTATAATTATGCAAATTATGAAATACACGATTATTCATTGCCGCGTTCTCCATTTTATTGGGCTTCACAAAATTATTCCGTCTGATGGGATGCTTCTTTGTATTATCACGTTTGCATGCACCAAGTACAATTCCCCTATTTTTACCATTTTATTGATCGAGGCCTTAGCGTTCCATTGCAGTTTGTCCGTGGGATCCTTGTTTTTCGAAACTTCATTATTGTTTAGTTGCCAGCACATTTTAAAATGTAATTTGACTGGTTCATCAAGAAAGTGTAAGAAATTCACCTAATTGTTTGAGGTTATATAAAATATTCCAACTTTTTATATTATAAAATTATAAAAGATGTTCTTTTTAGGTATATTATTAAAAATTTATTTAAATGCAGTAGATTGGCAAAACAAGATGTTATATCCATAATTCAAACATTCAGGTACGAACGGCATTGGAGTAGTTTAAATTTCTCCTAACTAGGTAGTCAGAAATATCAAAACGAGGTTGAATGACGTTAGGCATTATTAGCAAAGTGTTGAACGTGACTATTTCATCCACTTACTGTCCGATTGGAAAATAATGTTATGAGTAAGTATTGTCCCAAAAGTCGCTGTTGTGCACATAAAATATCTGGAGAAAAACCTAGAAAAAACACATCTCAAGTTTAACTTGTTTGTGGATTTCACCGATGGCATAGTTTTATTTAAAACCTTAGTGAAAAATAATCTCAAAATATCCAAATTTATTAAATTAAAATGACTAACAGCAATATACGTTAGAGAAAGTATTTGAGAGCGAATTATCATATTATGGTAGACTGTAGGACAAAATTATATTTATTGAAAATTGATGCCTACGAAAATTTAAATTACTCTGGTTTTCTCTTTTAAAAAATATGTAAAAATGCGCATATTTAGAAATCTGGCCTAACTGGGCACGCGAAATAGACCAATATTTGAAAGGCAGTGGAAGCAGCTCGATATGTACTTGCAGTCGAGTTACTAAATCTATTACAGAATCCATTGGGATATAAACCTGGAATAAGATTTTAAATGTCAAGGCCCAATTTTTATTCAAATATTATCTAATTACAGAAAACGTAAGATTAATACTTTGTTTTATTGAAACCGAGTAAGAAACTAGATAGGCGAATCCAAAGAATACCAGGAAATGCTGTAGGCCAATAGATGTATTTTCTATATTCCTCATATACACATGCGATTTTCTCTAGTCCCTCATCGTCGTTTAATCCTTATTTTCTTTCAAAATTTATCCTGTTTTTTGGCAAAACGTACCTATTCCCTCATTTAATCCATTTTGCCTTCGTAACTAGTCTTTTAGTATTCCTCGTAATTTGAAAAATTGCATTGGTCATTTCTTTCGTCGGTATTCTTATCTGATCCAATTTGTTATCATTCTTTGGTGCTCTAAAGACCTTCATTCATTCAATCCTTTTTTTTAAATTCGCTATTCGTATAATTCCTTTAGTTTTTAAATTTAAATCGCTCAAAAAATTATCGCGATAATTTTTCAATGTAAATAACGCATTGTGAGCTTAATAAAAAATAATTTCATTTACGACTAGAAGGAAATACAAGTCAACACAAGCGGAATATATGATCTTACTTACACATGTGTTGTGTGCTTACTGGCAACTTATCAGTAGACGATGGTATTTGGTCAAAAAATGTGGGACAGGTGGACGCTACTATCTCCTATACGAATGTGTGTTCAAGTGGCATTGGGGCTAACTTTATTATCGTCTTCGGAAATGCGACTTTAAAGTCAACGCATGGATATTTTATATACCAATCCTGTAAAATGAGTTAACAAAATGATATTCAAGATAACAAGCCTGTAAGGGTACAAAACAATGGGATTTGAGATGCCATGTCTGTGGATGGTACCAAATTAAATCCATTTCAGGTAGACTAAATTTCACCCAAATTGAACATTTCAACCATTTCGTAACACTCGTTACTTCAGAAAATCTATATACTTCCGTTTCGATCGTTATAAGTTATCACATTTAGTGGTAATCATAATATCATTTAATTTAATATATAATGACTATATAATCTTTCTTGCGGAGAACTAATATATGGGCTCTTTTTGGTATGCGAGCTTTGATAAATTTTATAATGCCTTTTACATGTGCAAAGGTAAAATGAAATTTCATCAGATACAAGAACCCTTTTCTTTCTCAATGTCTCCTCGAGTATATACAAATGAACACATATGCTTAACGGAATGACAAAAATTTTATATAAACGAATAGAAAGTCTGAAAACGGGAACAACTAATCATTCCCGTGCATAACCTCTAGGTTAAGCCCGAAGTCCAAACATGCCTTTCCTACTTGCATAAGTTTGGTTGAAAGTTGTTTATACACAAAGCTACGAACAGATGGTTAATTAATAGAATTAAAGAGCGTTGCAACTTAAATGCCTGCTTCAAATTTAAAGGTGAACACAACTCTGCAATTACACTATTTATAATTGAAACCTTGTGCGTACGCTTTCAACATGTAAACTTTAAGTTAAATACAAAATGCAAAAATAGAAATGATTTAAAAACTTATAAAGATTTGTGACTAATCAAACTTTAAATACTGTTTGTTGCGAAGAACTAATATATATGCAAGTATGTATTAGATGTTGCGAACCTAGTAACAAATTAGTTCAGTTGTGACCAGAAGGATAAACCAAAGGCAGCATGAACGGAAAGTATAGCCTCATGCACATTCGTTTTCTGCTTGTATAGTGGTTAAAGGGCGTAATATCGGCTTCTACTGATGAGTCGCCAGTAAGCACCAAACGAATGTGCATGAGATTATACATTCCGTTCATGCTGTCTTTGGTTTATCCTTCTGGTCACAACTGAACTAATTTGCTACTAGGTTCGCAACACCTAATGCATACTAATCAAACTTTAGCCTGACTAAAGCACGCAGAAAAAGTATGTTCAGGCTATGAGCCTGAACTGAAGGCGATGGATTTAAATGATTGGTCGTTCCCTACTTCAAATTCCTTTCCTGCTTATTTTTTTGGCTTTTTCTGCCTGAAATATATATAGAAGTATATATATATATATATATATATATATACCAATTGAGCCTGTTGCTAATTCTATGTCCCTTATTTCTATCTTGCTTTGTTTTCCAATTTATATAAAGATATGTTCATTAGTAGATATTTGAGAAGAATAAGAAAGAAATGCTTCTTGTATATCTGATAAAGTACCTTTTTGTTTTTGCACACAGGAAGGGTGGCTAAATTTTGAATTTAAAGTTTTCATTTCAAAAGAATATATATATATATATATATATATATATATATATATATGTATATGTGTGTGTGTGTGTTTTTGTGTGTGTGTGTGGTGTTCACTTGAGAATAAATATATAAGATGAGATAGAAATGGCTCTTCTGTCCCATAAAATTTCTTTTTATTTCTAGTTATGGTAGGAGTATTATTAATATTATTACAATGTGCATTCTACAGAAACCTTTCAAGAAGTAAAATGAACTACTGCCGTTAAAATTCAGCGTGCAACGTACGTCAATGTTGATAAAACATCATCATCAATGTATTAAGTAATTATGTTTTCCATGAAATTTGAAGCGCAATTTCCGCAAGTCTGCATGATAAACGTAATAAAAGAAATTTGAAAAGGTTGGCGTAATCTAGTACAGAACAGTTTAATAATGATGAATCAGTGCTGCGGGCAATAATCGGATGTGTGCCAAGTGCTAGATACTGTTATATATATGCAATTGTGTATTAGTTGTTTCGCACCTATTTACGAATTAGTTCAAATATGATCAGAAGGATAAATCAAAGACAACATGAATATAACATACGTAAACGTTCGTTTCGTGATTACAGCCAACTCATTAGTAGGAGCCGGTATTACGCCCTGTACCCATTACGCAATTTGGTGAGGAATGTGGGAAAATTGGATGGTACAATCTCCTAATCGAATGTGTAAACCTGAGGCAGTGAGGTGAATTTTATACAACTCACTATATTTAATAAAGATACCAAGCCCGTAAAGGGTATCATAACTATGATTACCGAGTGGGTATATGATACTAATAAGCACGAAACGCATGTGCAAATGACATTAAACGTTCCATTGATGCTGTCTTTGGTTTAGCCTTCTGGTCATATTTGAACTAATTTGTTACTAGGTTGGCAAAATCTACTACACAATTGCATATATATTAGTTCTCTGCAACAAACAGTATCTAACTCTTGTTGTATTAATTGAATGATGTCACGATTGATATGATTTGTGATAACTACTATCGATCAAGGCCAGGTTGTATGTATTTGCTAAAGTAACAGATGTTCAGAAGTAGTTGTAATTCTCAAGTTATATATTTATTTATCATATCTTGAAATCCGTTGTGTTTGTACCATGGACTAAGTCGTATTATTGAATTCTTAATATGAACTTAGCTTCACTACTGCAGGTTTACACATTAATCACGTATAGGGCGTAATACAGGCTACTACTGATGAATCGTCAGTAAGAACGAAACGAATGTGCACATGAGATTATACGTTCCGTTCCTGCTGTTTTTGGTCTACCCTTCTGGTCATATTTGCACTAAATTGCTGCTAGGTGCGCAAAACTTAATGCACAAATGTGTCTGGTGTAGTGGACAAACTCAGTCATTTTACAAGTACACGATTTTGAGACTTCTTTTCGGCTTTTTTGAAAAAAAAAACGATAATACTGAAGAAATTAAAAATTTAAATAAAATCTATATATCTAGGTGGTTAAAACTAACCACAATTACAAATCTATTAGATAACAATGAAAGCACTGCAGAGGCCCTTTGGTCACTACCATAAGGGGGTCTCTTGGATGCCAGGCCCGGAAAATCCATATATGCGGAATGATCATCTATCTTGGAACACTTAAGTTCCTCTGAATTATCTCTTAAGCTACAATCCTTAAGTCCGCTAGCCAACTGCTCTGTATCCTCAGTATTTAATAAACCAGGCATGATATTATTAAATTACTTGTAATTTATATATTATATTAATTAAGTAAGCTTACCCGGATACGCTGATATCCACAGGATACTGAACTGGAATGATTGAGACCTTAAAACAAATATTAACTTTAAGTACCCAAAGCAAATTTGTGGTTCTTTTCGCTGATAATTAAGAACAAAACGACGAGAAGATTACAAAGTTTTATTCACAAAGAGTCGGAGATAAAACCACGCAGTGTCCTGCTTGTGCAATTCAGAAACAGTCTTGAAGAACTTCCTCTGTCAGACGCTGGAATGTCTGACTTGCATTCTTCAACCCAAAAGACATACATAAGAATTCATGCGATCCTCCTCCAGGGAATCGCACTGCTGTGAGCGGTATAGATTCTGCCTCCATAGGTACTTGATAGTACGCCTTCTGCAGATCTAACGTTGTATATACCTCATACTCCATTATATCCCTGAGCAAAGTACTCTGGTTCGGTAGAGGATACGAATCGCCTTTCGTAATCGAATTCAATAGACGATAGTTACCACAAACCCTCCATTGACCTGGTTCAGGTTTGGGAACAACCACTATTGAAGATGCAAAGTTGGAATTTGAACGCCTACAAATTCCTTCTTCTCTCAACCGCTAAAATTCTTCAATAGCAACCTGCTGCTTGTGTTGTGCTAACGGTTGAGACTTGGGCGAACAAGGTAGTGGCTCCACCAACTCGATTTGGTGTTCTATGCCTGTCTTTAAACCCTTGCGCTTAGCATTGAATGGCAGAAACACGGCCAGGTGTTTCTCGATGACATCCGCCAAGTCATCGGCGACGACGGGTCTGGGTAGTCTCACTGACCTAATTACTGAGGTCCCAGTCTCAGCATAAGTCACTATCCCAGTGCTTTGTCCAATAGTCCTAGATTTGGGATCTAAAGCGAGATTAAAATGGATCAAAAAGTCCATCCCAATGATGTTATCCTTTATATCAGCGACCAGAAAATTCCATGTAAATAGTGATTTCTGCCCTAATGACACTGACAATTCTTTAACTCCCTTAACCTCAATTGGACTTCCATTAGCAGCCCATAGTTGGTAATCAAATGTGAGGCTATCAAATTCCACCACATCAGATCGAACTATGCTCACCTCTGCACCCGTGTCTATTAAGAAATTTAAGCCGCTAAGTACATCAGTTATAATGAACTTATTGTTGCTATAACCAGCAACCTCTTTAAGATTACCTGCCAGCCGAAATCTAACAGATTTACGGACTGTATTACTGCGTGTCTCTTCCATCGAAGCTTTCGAACCTAACTTCGATGATTTTAGTATGCCACGAATATGCATACCTTGGAGCCTTGCATGCGCAACCCCCCTACGGCTCCTATTAGCGGGGGCTTCATTAGTTTTCCGGCAGTTTCGACCAGGCTACAGGAAGACTACTTCCTTTTCATCGGGGACCACCCAACTTTGGAAACGTGCATCCCCCTCCTGACATTTTCCAAACTCGGCGTATTTGCGATGCGATATGCACCACTCGCGTAGTCCTTATACACTCTCACGCGATTCGCCTCTCCAATGCTTGGAATTTGAACGTTGACTCCGAGAATTTACCCTACTTCTGTTGGAACTTTCCTTATTGTTTTTTATCCAACCCACATCCCTGCGGAGGGTAGTTTATTCATTCTCTATGGTCAGGAGTCTCTCTGAGAGATGTCTGAGTTGCTGATCCAGGCGTGAATCTGACGATACACTTTGTCCAACCCTTTGAGCTTCTTGGGCCACTCTAGTTCCAATGTATCATATACATCCAAGGTGGCTCTTAGTCTAGCAGGCAATTCTGCTATAAATATATTATTTATAACTTCCTCAGATATATCAAGCCCGATGGATTTTGAAATTGGTCTGTCATAATATTTAGATGGGAGTAGATTTCCCATCTTTTCCTGACGTAATAAGTCAGTCATCCGTTCAATCCTCTCGGGCTGATATCGTCCATGGAGTTCTTCTACTAGAAGCTCAAATGCATTTTCTGGTTCGTTCTCAGTAACAAATTTCCTGAGTCTAAACAGAGTCTTTTTTAATGGCTCGGGTAAGCACCACCAGGCCGACGCAAACCTTTCTATAGGGTCGGTCATCCGTTTTAGTTTAAAATAAAATTTTGCTTCTTCGACCCATTTAGAATGGTTGTCTGGTCTGCAAATAGTGAGCTTAACATTGCTATCCATAGAATTGCGGCAAAAATGATCATCTTCATCATATCTTTCCGCATAAAGGATCCTGGCGCGGTCGCCATTTTTTGTAGAGGCCCTTAGGTCACTACCATAAGGGGTCTCTTGGATGCCAGGCCCGGAAAATCCATATATGCGGAATGATCATCTATCTTGGAACACTTAAGTTCCTCTGACCTATCTCTTAAGCTATAATCCTTAAGTCCACTAGCCAACTGCTCTGTATCCTTAGTATTTGTTAAACCAGCCATAATATTATTAAATTACTTGCAATTTATATATTATATTAAATAAGTAAGCTTACCAGGATACGCTGATATCTACAGGTTACTGAACCAGAATGATTGAGACTTTAAAACAAATATACACTTTAAATACCCAAAGCAAATTTGTGATTCTTTTCGCTGATAATTAAAAAGAACAATCGACAAGAAGATTACAACGATTTATTAATAAAGAGTCGGAGATGTTTTATGAAACCAGCGATAACATCAAATGTCCGAAAATAAAATTAATATATTTTTATATGAGGATTTAATTGATGTCCAAAAATTCAATTAACCTCTACAGCACTACAGATAGACTGATATTATGGAATTCATACCTCAGATGAAAATCGATATTGATTTTAAAGCAGCATTTGAATTTTAATTTGAACAAACATCTGACTTAGTACCAACAACCTTTGAGTGTATAAACTGGGCTAAGTCCAATTTAATTAATCAAATTTCACATCTGAAATCGTTCAAATGCGCAGAACAACATGTTTTGAAAAAATATTATTGCATAAAGGTAGACATAAATGTGTAACACGCGGCTTCGTGTTACAACCCAATGATGTTCGATACAGTGCTCTTTAAGGTCAAATAATCTAAATCTGTTCTTATACAATATTTCTCTTAACTGTTATTTTAGGAACAATCTCTGTTAGTTTCAAGCAGTTTTAATCGATATTTCTTGAACTGCAATTTTATTTGTAATTAATAGGGTTTTATGGAATAGACAGAGCCGCACACGATTCGGATGAAACACATGGTGGACTATTGTGTCACAATGAACTTATCTCGCCTAGTTGTAGAAGTTACGCCTTGGAATTACTGTGTAAGACTATCCGAACTTCAGAGAACAATGGATTAATATAATAACCTGAGTTAAAACAAGATCAAACAGTGAACTAAATATTTGTGAGTTTTTTTGTCATTGAAGTCTTTATACGGTTTTCCTATCCTCTTTTAGTGATAACTTTTAACATTGATTACATTCCTGTCATTATGTATTTTCAATGGAGTTTTTATCATTGAAACCTTTAAACGATTTACACCTTCCCTTTTAGTGATAACTTTTAACCTTGATTCCATTCATGTCATCATGTATTTTCAATCGAGTTTTTTGTCATTGAAGTCTTTATGGGGCTTACCCCTTCATTTTTAGTGATTGCTTTTAACGATGAATTTTTACATATCTTCATTTGTTTTAAATCGATGGTATAAATAAAATTCAATTCAGACGTTTATATTCGAATAACTATTTGGGCATAGAACATTTCTCTTTGTAAACATAAATCAATTTAATTTTTGTCGTTTAGAAGACGGACAATTTAGTTCAACTGTGAATGGTGTTTTAAGACCTATTCTTGCATTAAAATCTGTTTTATTGTCGACCTACACATGGTCAGTGTGGACTAACTGTGAATTACATTTCTATTTGCAACATTATATCTAATATTTGTATGAAACCAAGTTTCTCATATCAACCTTCCGAAAAGTATCAGAGACTGATTAGGCGCACGGGTAGTAATAATAGCCACCATTGATATGTAGGACGGGTATAAAATCACGAACAAGATAGCAACCCCCGGAAATGGACACCTACAAAAGGACTACTCGCTGATAGAGGCAGATGAGTTAGTATAATGTACAAATTAGACTAAATACAAAAATTGGAGAACATAATGCGTGGCTATACATAAAAATTTTGTCTCCAGTGTACATCAAATGAATTAGACATAGTTGAATGTAAGGTAATATATGAAAATAAAATCTTAACCAATGCCGATTTATTGATAAGACCGTTGCACAAAAGCTCAAACCAGTTGAACCACCTATACTGACAATATACGGACTACAGTAAACATTACAATGTTGTTGTATAATATCAATAATATCAATAGTCATTTTTCCGTCGCATGCATTCAAAAAATGGTAAGTCGGTATATTGATACCGCTGCGTAAACTATTAGGTAATTTTTTAACCAAAAATTCCTTTAACGCTGTTAATAGAATGCAAGATATACTTTTTTTAATTTCGATTATGGTTTATTTGATTTGACGTATTTGCTTACGAGTGTTTCAATTGAAGAAACTATTGGCATTAAATTTCAGGTAGAAGACGAAAACATTTTACCATCTCCGGTCCCTAACATACTTTACTAAAACATATATTGTTATTTACGAAGTAAATATGGTATAATTTTAAAGTAAGTATCCATAAACTGTGAGCCACTTTTTTGCAATGTTAGTGAAAATTTTCCTTGGCAATCTTTAGAACACACCATTAAAGAGTGGTATAAGTAAATTTTCTCCATGCAGACGTTGTTTATGGAATTTCCATGTTTTTAAAAGATGTTTGCAGTCATAAACATTGTTTCAACGTTTTAATAAAGCGCAAAACTGTCAACTTTCTGTTAGCTCATGAGTAAGTTTATTATTTACCGTTCTTGAATATACTATTAAAGAAGGAGTTTATTGGTAGATTAAATAGAACTATATACCACACACCAACCTCATCTTTACAGTATTTACATTATAGCTGTTTTGTGCCATTTAAATATAAATAATAAATAATTCGTGACTGTATTTCAATAATTGATAGACTAATTAGTCCAGATTCCAAAGATGATGAATATATTAAGGCAAAAATGGATATAATGCTTAATGTCTATCTTAGACAATTAATTAAGTCAATTATTAAAATGGTAAATCAAAATTAACAGAAATCAACTTACTTGAACATTCTATTTAAGAGAGATGTTACTTCCCGCACAGCGCAGGTAAAAGTTGAATCAGCATTAATACGCTAATTAAATGCAGGTCAATTACACGTGGTATTTAATGAAATTCATTTACATCTGACAGCAGTAATGGAAAAAAGTCGTTAACGTCGACCTGAAATATTATTTATCAAAATACATGCGCAAGTTAATCGGCCAAATCGTTAATTACTCGATTGAGAGCCCATTGCAACTTAAACGTCAGTTTCAAATCAAATTCGGAATACAAGTCTGCAATTGCACAGCATTTCATTAAAACATCGCACAAATATTCTCCAGATGTGGTTAATAATATAATTTCTAAACACAAAACAAAAATGAGTTAGAACATATTAAGCTCTCTACATAAAAAACTTCAACCTTGAATTTATAATCGATAAAAACCCGTCTGAGCCTTAAGACTGCACTGGAGGTGATGCAGAATAATGCTGGGTTGTTCTCTTATTTCCTTTTCCTTTTCCGTTGAAAATGTGTGTGTGTTTTGTCTTTTAGTATGTATACGTTCATTTGTGGGTTATTTAGGATAAAATAACAAAGAAAAGGTTCTACTTTATTATAAAATTTGTTTTCATCTTTGCACATAGAAAATATCCTAATAGTATATACGCAACAAGTGAAAATGCAAACACGTATTAGTTATTAAAGCAAAAATAAATTAATGCAAATAGGGCCAGTACAATATACCAAATTCAGCTGAAGCAGAAGGTATAATATGAGGTTAACATACGTTTCCTGCTTACTGTCGACTCATTAGTAGAAGTTTGAAATACGGCCTATTCGCAGTTTATATTTGTTCAAGAAATATCGTAAAGTTTGAAAGAAAAATCTCCCATACGAATTTGTATCCAAGCAGTAATGAAGTTAGCATCATATAATGTCTACAGCAAGGCGACTACAAATTCAACTATAAAGAATATATAGTGAGCCTGTAAATTGCTCGAACACCGTGGTAATTTTGATACGAACCTGTAAAAGGCACCAGAACAATCATTTCGAGAAGAATTGAATTCCACCGAGACTAGATATTTCAGTGAAATCATCGTAGCGGAGAAATAGTGCAAATGGAATAGTGTTTTAACTATTGAATGCATAGTAAATATTTATTTTCAAATAAGAGTAGATGACATAATCTCATGTAAACATTAGTCGCGTGCTTACTCGTGACTCATCAGGAAGAGCGGGCTTTACGCCCTACATCCATGTTATATTTGATCAAGTAACGTGTAAATTTTGGAAGGTAAAATTTAATATACTAGGGCCTATTCATGTAACATTGAGTTAACTTTATATTAAGTCAGCGGCAATGTGACTTCAAAGCTAACTTACTATACTTAGAGCATAATTATGTTTTTGGATTCAAAACAAATATGACTCATGTGGGTATAAACAATAAAAATATTTAAAAAATAATAAGTTAATTAAATGTAAACCAGAAGTGCTCTGAAATTATCATAATTTAAAGTATGTTTAAGCAATAGGGCATTAGCCATTCACAAGTACAATATTATCCGCACAAGCTGTAAAACACTCCGGGTTTACTAACACTGAATAGAAAAAGAGATAATTTAAGATAGTCCAGACCTTGATCTTGTTCTATGCTTTTCTTTATAGGACACATATGGACCCCTGTGTGTTGGTTTAGACGAATTATTTGGATGCAGCATAATGATGAAGCATAATGATTGCAAAGCAAGAAATTTTAATCTACAAGCATACATTTTGTATTCCATTGAATTAATATATTTTACAACTTAGCTTTGTACCGTGTCCAGCATATTTGATTAATATATTTTTTATTTTGTTTTTATGAAATTGAAAATTTCAATATATTCTGAATAACAGTGGTAATAGCAAATTTAAGCTGTCTGTCATCACATTTCATCGTTATCAGGACATCATTAAATTAAATATAAAGTATATATATTTTCTAAGTTAGTTTACAAAATTTTCTAAAATATCCAATAAAAGCATGTGAGGAATTAGATTAGCGCAATATTGTTGTCATATCTTTATTAGTTATTTAAGCGTATAATCGTAAAAGTTTCACTGCATCCCTGATGCGGTTGACAAATGTAATGCCCCAGTAGGTGCATCGTGCAACATTGCATAAAGCGATCAGATGTACAGTTACTATTGTATAAGGTTCTAAAGAGAGTTGCTATTACCAGTGGTGAGAATTGCCGTGAAAATCAAGAGTACGATACCAGTAGTCCAGAAAGCCTGACAGCCTCGGTGAGTGTGTCCTGCTGTCGTGTTACTCATTGATGGATATAACAACCTAAATCAATTGTATTGTAACACGCGGCTCCGCGCTACAACCCAACGATGTTCAATTTTGACAAATATGATGCTCTTTTAGGTCAAATAATCTAACTGTGTTTTTACACAATATTTCTCTTAACTATGATTTTAGAAACAATCTCTGTTAGTTTCAAGCAGTTTTAATTGAGATTTCTTGAATTGCAATTGTAACTGTAAACGCCCCGGCTTCAAGTAAATGCCGTACGACGTTACAAACTCGGTTAAGATGCTCTGAATAGAGATTAGTTACTGATATGGGGGCCCTTAAGAGGGCCTGGTGATGTCCTAGAGCCTTGGGTGGACTCTGATTGAGTTGTCGCTCCCGTGGTTGAGCTGTACTCACGATGTGGATGGCCTCCTGCAGGTTCTGCACTTAATTGGCTCGTCTCTCCGGTATACCGCAACAAGATGTGTCACGGATGTAGTTAGTTGTTGGTGAAACTATCAAATCACCAGCGTAGGTATTGACAGCCGACAGAACGCACACGCGTGAAACAGGTAGAATGCAAATTCCACAACTGACTTGCATGGTAAATTACCGTGCTTAAATAGCATGCAATATGTCTACTTGCACACTATTGGTTAAACGTGGTTAAACGGCAATTTCGCTTTTTTCTCATTGGTGCAACGTAAATAAATTTGAATTTAATTTACGCAATATGTCGGCCATTGATTTGTGTCGTTACAGCACTTTCCTCTCTGAAAAAAAAGGAAAAAAAATTCCTCTCGGCGAGGCTAGATAAGAAATGCATGACAGAGTTCAAACCAAGTTAAGCAAAAATATGATGAACCATAAGTGCTGGGCTTAAATATGCTTGTTGGTTGCTTCAACAATGATATGATGCCTGGTAACCACTAGGAATTGCTACACAAATTGTTAGCTCTAGTGGTCGGTCATAGCACGTGAGGCAAAATAGAGCAGTGTAAGTTTTTGGAGCCGCAGCGTGAAGATTTCGAGGTAAATCGCCTCTGAATTTGCCAGGTTTAAGTTAAAACCTAAGCAGGTTGGATCGTTGTCAATGTGTTTGTATACGGCCAAAGGAGCTAGAGTGCTCGACGTTGTGGTCATGACATTTGTAGAGTGGTCTTTGTGCAATTGATAAAGTTGAGATATGCATTGAAAGTGGCCTGTACCATGATATGAAGCTGATCACTACTTAGTATTGCTACACGAAAGCGTTAGCTCTAAGTAGCTGGTCATACCAAAATAGGCAGTGTAATGTCATGTGTGAGAAATACATTATAATGTAAAAATATATACATTAAAATCAAAGATAACTGCATAAAAATATGTACACGAACCTTGCCTCAGAGATGGCATAATACCAAAGAACTGTTCAAAAATGCTACACAATTGTTAGCTAAGAACAGCTGGTTATGCCACGTGAGACAAATACGAAAATTAACGTAAGGTTAAAAAATTTTATAGTTAATGTTAATGTTTAAAAAAAAATTAATTACGCGTTATACAAAGCAGGTTATTGAGATTGTGGGCAGTCGGAGCCTGAGACGTATGTAGAAGGTTGAACACTCTCAGGATCAGGTGGTTCGATAAACGGTTTCAACCTGTCTATGCTTACTGATGACGGTGTAGCGCCTTGCATAATGATGAAGTATTTTGGCTGTCTGAGTAAAATCGGGTAAGGACCGCGATACTTGGGTTGTAGTGGTGCAACAGCATTATTGTTGCGAATGAGTACTCTCTTGTAACTGTGGAGCCGTTAGTGAACGAAGACTGGACGAGGCGTGTGTCTCGGCTGCTGTTCGAACATGTTACCGAAATGAAGTCGAAGGCGGGTAGCTTCGTTTTGTGGGTCATCTTGTGCCGGTAGTAGACGTGGGAGCTGACTAGGCAGGCGTAGATCCATGCCATACAAGAGTTGTGACGCAGACGTTTTAATGGATTCACGAGTACGGGAACGCATGGCAAGCAGAACTAAAGGTAGTGCATCGACCCAGTTGCCATTAATGGACGAGGATGCTAAAGCAGCTTTGAGTTCCCTATGCATTCTCTCTACCATGCCATTAGCTTGGGGATGGTAGGCAGTCGTCTGGCGTAAGATGCATCCTATGTACCGCAAGGTGGTTTTGAAACGATCAGATGAGAAGCAAGTGCCTCTGTCCGTGATGACCTCATTGGGAACACCATAATTGGATATCCATGCAGAGATAAAACCGTTAGTTACATCGTCTGCAGAAATGGTACCAAGAGGTAATGCCGCAGGCCACCGTGTAAATCTATCGATCATAGTTAGAAGGTAGCTGAAACCTTGAACCTTTGTCAGATGAACTATGTCGATGTGGACGATGGCTAGGCGAGAAGTAGACCGAAAATGTTGCAACTTAGAACGAGTGTGTCGTGTGATCTTGTTTTTCTGACAAATAGCACACTCTAAGACCCATCGTTTAACATTCTGCCTAAGTCTGTGACCCAGAAACGATCTGTAAGAAGTCGGACAGTCGCTTGGCTTCCTGGGTGAGAAATTGAGTGAATTGAATCGAAAACTTTTCTCTGAAGGCTGGTCGGCAGAACTGGCTTGTTGGGCTGCGTACCCGTGAAGTAAACAATTGGTAAGCCTTCCCACAGACGGCATATGAACTTGGTTGGGTGACGGGCTATTGATCTTTGAATGTGAATGTCACCGCGTTGTTCAGTTCGCAGGAGAGTTGGCGTTAGTGCAGGTTCACTGAGTGCCACGGAGTTGACAGTGAATGGTGACGGCGAAGGGGGTTGTAGAGAGACGTCTGGCCTAGACAGGGCATCTGCAATGAAGTTCTGTTTGCCCTTGACGTAAAAGACGTCAAATTGCCATTCGCTTAGACGAGAAAGCTGTCTTTCCACTCTGGCAGGGTACTTGGCGATAGATGAAGCTGCGTTTCGAAGTGCGCCAACTAGTGGTGCATGATCTGTGAAAACAACAAATCTGCTACTGCCAATGATGCTGATAAATGGCGCACTGCGTCGTGGATGGCGAGAAGTTCTCGGCCGAAAGTGTCGTACCTCGTTTCTACTGGTTGGAGAGTACGCGAGAAGAAACTGATAGGCTTCCGAACTCCGTCGATCTCTTGTTCCAAAGTGGCTCCAATAGCGAATTCAGAAGCATCTGTCGAGAATAGAAATGGCTTTTCGAAATCTGGATGCGTTAGCATTGTGGCATTTGCTAACGAGTTGATGGCAAGTCGAAGTAATTTCTCGTCTTCGGATGACCAAGCAATGATGGAATTCTTGCTAAGTCCTTTTCGGTTCCGCAGGTGCCTGCACAAAGGATAAAGTTGTTTTGAAAGTCCAGGAAGGAACTTTCGATAAAAGTTTAGTACTCCCAGGATTTTCTGCAAATCGCTCAAAGTCCTTGGTGACTTGATATTCTAGATTGAATTCGTCTTTGACGGTAACGGTTGAATACCTTGGGCCGTGATACGATGCCCTAAGAAGTCGACGGATGAAGTTGCAATCTGCGTCTTGTCACAGTTGATCTTGAGTCCGTGGTTGGATAAGCGTGAGGACATTTCGTAGATGTTTCGCATGAGATTCTAGATCTGGACTGAATACCATAATGTCATCGAAATATGACATACAATAAGCAGAGTCGTCGCGAAGTATGTTGTCTATGAATCTTTGAAATGTCTGAGTAGTACACTTAAGTCCAAAAGGCATGTAAAGATATTCAAAAAAGCCAAATGGAGTGATGACTGCAGTTTTCTCGATATCCTCTGGTCCTACCGGTATATGATGGTACGCTTGTCTGAGGTCAATCACTGAGAAGAAATTGCTGCCTTGAGTTTTTCAAGTAAAGTGTTGATATTTGGAATAGGATACGCATCAGATTTTGTCACTGAATTTAGCTTACGGTAGACTCCACAGGCTCTGTACGATCCGTTTGATTTAGAGACTAAGTACAGTGGTGACGCCCTTGAACTTATCGATGGTCTGATGATTCCCTCTTCCAAAAGCCTTGAGAATTCTTCTTGGGCAGCTTTCAGCTTAGCAGGAGCCAGTTGTCGCTTCTTGAGTGCAATAGGTTGTCCTTCTGTGACGATATGATGCATCGTGTTGGAGACTCGTAGCTCTGACTTGTTAAGATCGAAAAGTGATTTGTATTTTCGAAGAGCTGTTGATATCTCTGCTGAATGATGCACTGGAGTTGGCTGAATGACCTGTAACTCCAAACGCTCGGAGGCAAGTGTCCAAAAATGTTGTTCAATTCCTGTGGAGGGGTCGATGATCTTTTGATTGGCAAGATCAAGAATGAGCCGAAATTTTAGAAGGAAATCAAGGCCTATTATATTATGTGAGACCTTGGCAATGATGAAGTTGTGGGAAAATTCACGTCATAGACCTATGTTGAGTGTGCGGTATTGGCAGCCATAAGTTGGTATGGGCTCGCCTGTAGCTGTTGCGAGAAGAACGCCCAGCGACATCTCGGCCATTGAATCACCCTTGAGAACTGAGACTGCTGCACCTGTGTCTACGATGAATTCTTCGCCATTTTTGAAATTAAGAAGGTGCATAAGCTAGTTGGGCTGTTTGGCCGTGTCATGCAAACAAGTAGGCTGGTGATTGCGACCGGCGTTGTCCGTTTGGTTCTCTATGTGAAAAATTCGGCGTGGACGAAAAGAGTCGACAGGGATGTCGGATTGTAGTTGGCTTCTTCCCTGTAGCGCTGTTGATGCCGTTGATGTGCAGAAAGTACGGTCTTCTACTTCCTGCGCCAGACGTTTCCCGATACTGATGCACCCTTGTGCCTGCGATCTGTTGTCCTTTCCGTCAGCTGTGGAAATTGACACTCATTCGTAAATTCTTCGGAACGACAAAGACAAACTTGGCAAGCATAAAAAACTTCTGGTGGTTATAACACCAGTTTTTTGGAGCATATTTATTAAAGGATTGTGGAGATCTCGATCGCCGCCTACCATTATAATTTGACTTGGAAACGAATTTTGGTCGAGCATTCACTTGATTTATCTCGGATTTGTTAATAGCCAATCCTTCTAGAACTTTGGCCATGTTCGCCACTGTTCTCTCTTAAGAGGAGATTCTATCATCTTGCGGGGGTGAAGAAAAGGATGATGGATTCACTTTTGGTTCCAAAACCCTATATTCTAACTCACATCTCTCAGATAAGTCATCTATAGAGAGAGTGTTGGGGAGCTGTCTGGCAAAGAGTTTTAATGTTTGAGGAAGATTGTTAATAAAAACAACCTTAGCCTCATGGTCAGAAATGTTGGTTTTATACCAACGTTTCCGTAATTCCCTCAGTATTTCGATGGGGCCAAGATTTGGCATATCTAACTGCGTATATTTGTTTATTATCTGCTCAGTTTCCGTGGGTCCAAGCAAGGATTCTACCTCGTTTTGTAGGCCCAAAATGGGATTAGGTAGCTTCCTAATGGCCTCAAGCTTAGGATAAATCTGTCGCTGCAATTCAGAAGGTAGTTTAGCAAAAACCTTCGACAGTTTTTGATGACTGTCATAATCAGGAAACGGGGAGAAGGCGGAGTCTACGCGCATAAAAAATAGCTCACTATCTCCATCCCAAACAGGAACATCATTATCTAAAATTGGACCTGACATTTTAACAATCTTACGGGATCTTAAAAGCATAAATTTATAAGCAATATGAAAATGTATAAATAAACTTTAACGAAACGCTTACCTACAAACAGCTTCCACAGTTGAATGAGCGCAGAACAAAAAAGTCACTGTTTCCAAAAATCCGAAATTGAGCATGTCGAGTACGTACGGTGCCGTTTGGTACGTAGGAAAGGTAAACAGAGGCCCCGTTGGCCTTTGATGACAATGTACCACAAATCCACGAATATATACCCAACAGATTTCCCAGAAAACCACGATCAGGGTAAAGAAAACACAAATGTCAATTTATTTATCCCAAATAGATGAAAAAGGAAGTCAATTTTATACCCAATTTATACCCAAAAAAAATCAGAACAATCAATAACCTGGCGCGCTCGCCAATTTTGCAAACGCCCCGGCTTCAAGTAAATGCCGTACGACGTTACAAACTCGGTTAAGGTGCTCTGAATAGAGATTAGTTATTGATATGGGGGCCCTTAAGAGGGCCTGGTAATGCGTTCTCTTGAAGTCTTCAGAGTTTGAAGATGTCCTAGGGCCTTGGGTGGACTCTGGTTGAGTTGTCGCTCCCGTGGTTGAGCTGTATCACAATGTGATGGCCTCCTGTGGTGAATTCTGCACTTAATTGGCTCTTGTCTCTCCGGGAGTACTCAAACAAGGATGAGTCACGATGTAGTTAGTTGTTGTAAAACTATCAAATCAGCCTAGCGTAGGTATTGATGAGTCGACAGAAACGCACATGCGTGAAGCTAAGGTAGAATGCAAATTCCTACAATCACTTGTATGGTAAATTACTGTGGCTTAATAGAATGTAATATGTCTATTTCGCAATACTATTGGATAAACGTGGTTAAACGGCAATTTCGCTTTTTTCTCATTGGTGCAACGTAAATAAATTTGAATTTAATTTACGCAATATGTCGGCCATTGATTTGTGTCGTTACATAACTAATAGGGTTTTGTTTATTAAGTATACACACCCGCGTGCGAAACGCAGGGAACATGCGGTGGTTTATAGTGTCATAGTGGAATTACTACTCTTCGTTGGATTATTCGCAGTTCATGCCAGTGATTTATTGTTCGTATCTAATTTACGCACCCGAATTTCAGAGTACAATGGATTATTATAATTAAATGTGTTAAAATCATAGCAAACAGTGGATTAATTATTTGTGAAGTTTTTTCATTGAAGTTTTACACGATTTTAGTCTATGCATCATCAGTGACAAATTTATTTATATCATCATATATTTTCAATCGGTTACATGTATTCATCACAATTCAGACATTTGTGAAAGAATAATTGCTTGTGTATAAGATATACAACTTTGTTAACAGTGTTTCGTTTTGCTGCCGTCTAGAGCACGGACAATTTTGTTTAACTGTGACTTACGTATAAGACATTCAATTGTGTTAACAGCATTTCGTGTCGTTGCCGTCTAGAGCACGGTCAATTTGGACTAACTATGAATTTTCCATGCAACATTGTGTACAATACATATGTGATCATTCAAATTAGCTTTCTCACATCACCCATCGGGAAAAGGCCGGAGTTTGATCATAAGCACGGATCTCCACAGCTGCTACCAGTGCTATGTAGGGAGAAAGCAAACCCGCAAAATACCCCTACATAAATGGTGCCCCGTTTCGTCGAACTCACAGCCAACAAAGAATTAATAAACATCAAGATTTTAAGAACTTCAAGCACTTTGGCTGAATGCTACGAAGGAAAGTAAATTCTAAGATACATATCACAGAAAAACAACCTCTCGAGACCACAATGCTCCAAGACAGCCGCACGATGACGGGTGAAGACGATGTTACACTGCCATCTATTCTCAACAACACTCACACACATAGGATGACGTCCAATTCAGGAAATGCAGGAAGCCCGGTGGTGAGCCCTGGAACAGGCCGCAAAAACACATGGACACAGTACAAAAAATGCCAATTCGATCCAGACTACCTTGACGAGTGGATCGACGATGTTACTTAATTGGCCAAGGTGTCCAATATAATAGACGAGGGCTCAATGTTGTTGAGGGCTTGGGAGACGATCCCAATGTCTTTCAGACGCGGACTAAAAGATATTCTGCATCAATACACTGAGGGCACATGTGCGCAGCCATGGCAGAGCCTGCAACGCGCCATCAAGCAGCGTTTGACACCAGATCGAGAAGACAGGCTTACAGAATTAATGAGCCAGATGTCCCTAGGTAGCCGCACGCCTTCTGAGCTATTTAGGGAGATGGAGCATAAAGCCTTGGAATTCAACCTGCTCAAGGAAATCTTAATGCGACTTTTCATACAGAAGCTCCCGCCGGCACTCCAAGAAATGGCCACGTTCCTGCGCGAATCCGTCGAAGTACAAGACGACGTTCTGCCGGCACTTATAGTCAAGTGGTGGAGGAAAAACCACTACAGCTCACCTGCCCCAGAGAAAGGCCACATCACCTCACGACTGTCCAAACCACAATCCATCGCATCATCAGCCGGAACAAATATCACGAATGAACGCCTCATCAGCCTGCTCGAGAACCTCACCGTCAGGCCAAATTTGGCCTCAGTCGATGCCATCCATAATAGACGCGACCAGAGCAGGCGTGACTAGCGTCGACCATTGTCCCGGAATTGTGCCAGGAGGTCGACGTCGAGAGGCCGGGCCACATTTCCACAGTTACCGGCGGAATGGTGTCCGAATCACCACAGCTATGTCCACTCCACATGTTATTGCCTCAGAAACGGCTGCACATTCCCGCGCACCGACGCGACGTTCAAGTGGGCGCGGTCAACCTCAACAACTCAGGAGGATCCGCCCATGGAAGGTTCGGAAAACTGCTGGGGTCAGCCTCTTCTGTGGCAGTAGAGGCTGAGCACCCAAGATCGTTGGCCGTTCCACGTCTGATGGCTCGAAGTAAATTGCTTTCGCGGTAGAGCGCAATCAAATTATTGTATTTACAGCGACGGCTCCAGTCAAGTCATGCTTCAAACGCCTAAATGCCAGCAACCAGTCTCATCGTCAGTTGCCACTATCAACATCCTTTCTCATCCGTGACGCAACCTCTGGCGAATTATTTCTCATAGACACTGGATCAGATGTAAGCTTACTACGCCACAATTATTTCGAACCTACCCACCCATTCGAAACCAGAAATCTGACCTGCGCCAATGGCACCAGTATAGCGACGTTTGGGGTATTGGCACACACAATCTCGTTCTCCAACTCAAAAGGATGTTTCAAGTATCCTTTCATCATTGCCAATACGACAAGAAACATCCTTGGACGTGATTTTCTCGAACAATTCGACCTTACCATTAGATCTACAGCCTTCAACCCCTGTTCGAGCATTACGGCGATTCTTGGGCAAGATAAACTACTATTCTCGATTCGTACCCTGCCTTGCCAAGATTCTGGCACCTCTTCACAAATATCTCGGGCCTGAAAGACGTTTTGTCAAGAAATCACAACTGATTCAGCTCATTCCCCTGACTGGTCTCAACCTTTTGAATTGATCGCTGACGCATCCGACGTTGCCATAGGCGCAGTACTTCAACAGTCCATAAATGGCATACACGAACCTATCGCGTTCTACTCGCAAAAACTACCACCTTGCGAGACGCGATAGGATACATAAGGTAAAGAGTTACTTGCAATCTACCAGTCGATCCTACACTTCCACACATATCTGAATGGCTGAAAGTTCAAGATCTACACAGACCATCTTCCCCTACTCCCGATGCTCAGAGGAAAGAAGGAGTATTTATATTCACGACGTGTCAACTCACAACTTACACGAATACACGAGTATAAATATGAAGTCACTCATGTCAAAGGATCAGAAAATGTGGTCGCAGACTCCCTAAGCCGTCCTGCAGATCTCTGTGCCTCAATACTGTGTTCTTGACCTATAAGCACTCAGGAATTGCAAGCAGCTCAGCAAGATGATCCATCACTTCGGACATTTGATGTCAATCGCCTGAAAACATTTGATTATGATGGAACTCTGCTGCAGTGTGAAATAACTGGCGTGGGCCCTCGGCAGTTTATACCTGAAAAAGTCCGTCACAAGATCTTCGATGTTTACCATTCGATGAGCCACCTATCTGGCGAAGCCTCAGTGGAATTTCTATCCAGAACGTATTTTTGGCCCGACATGCGGCGAGATGTCAAGAAGTGGTCAAAAAATGTCTAGAATGTCAGAAACTAAAAGTGACGAGACACACGAAAACGGCGCCAAAAGTCATTCAAGTGCCCAAAGTCCGGTTCACGCACATACAAGTTGATCTGGTAACCTTACCTGCCGTGAACAATATTCGATATCTACTGTCAATACTGGATCGCACCACTCAATGGTTTGAGGCCATACCACTGCCAGACATGAAGCAAGACACTGTCAGTTATGCTTTAGAGCTCAATTGGTTCGCTCGGTTTGATGTTCCAGCTGAAGTGACAACCGATCAAGGCGCACAGTTCCTCGGCGAAGAGTTCGCAGCCCTATTGAAATACTATGGTGACAAACACTCCGTGACCGCGGCTCGCAATCCGAGAGCAAATGGTTTCGTCGAAAGGCCACACCCGGAACTGAAAGCGGCGCTCAAGGCTAGCCTAGAAGAAAATTGGCTTGCCGCTTTACCGAAAGTACTTCTATCAATGCCTACAAGACCTCGTGAGCCGATCAAATGTAATTCCGCTGAAATGGTATTTGGCGAATGTCTACGGCTGCCTGGCGAACTAGTCCGATCACGCCCTGAAACTGCAATAACGATGAACGATCCGGCATTTATGTTTCCACTTCGCAGTTTTCTACAATATAACGCTCAGAATCGGCCGATCTGTCCTACACGTCAGCAACATGGTCCAATTTATAAACGCAAAGATTTTCATAGCTGCAAATGGTTCTTCGTCAACAACGATATGGATAACAGGATTCTAGCCAAACCGAAGCGCGGTCCTAATCGTGTGTTAGATCGAAGTCACAATTATATCATTTTGGAGATTAATGGCAAAGCTGAAGCTGTCTCCAAACACAGACTATCCCCGGCCGACGTTGATCCAAATGACCCGCTGTTCCGCGATGTTGACCTATCAGGCGGTGAAGAAACGGTAACTCCACTTCCAGACAGTCTTGCTGACTACGGACTGACGCCCGACATCTCATCAACAACCGAGCCAACTGACGCCGTCACGCCGCCGCAAGATATAGAGGAACCAGAATCAGTGTTGACAGAGCCAAAATCAGTTGTTACACGGTATGGCAGAGCAATAACACCTCCTGTAAGGTTAGTCTTCTTCATTGTGTGTTAATTTTCATTGTCGGGGAGTGTGTGTAACACGCGGCTCCGTGTTACAACCCAACGATGTTCGATTTTGACAAATATGGTGCTCTTTAAGGTCAAATAATCTAACTCTGTTCTTACACAATATTTCTCTTAACTGTGATTTTAGAAACAATCCCTGTTAGTTTCAAGCAGTTTTAATTGAGATTTCTTGAACTGCAATTTTATTGGTAATTAAAAGGGTTTTGCTTATTAAATATACACACCCGCGCGCAATACGCAGGCAACATGCGGCGGATTATAGTTTCATAGTGGAATTACTCTTCTTATTTGGATTATTCGCAGTTTATACAAGTAATTTGCTGTTCGTATCTAGTTCTACGTATCAGAATTTTAGAGTATAATGATTTATTATAATTAAACAATTTAAAAACATAGCAAACAGTGGATTAATTATTTGTGAAGTTTTTTCATTAAAGTTTTTACACGATTTTAGTCTATTCATCATCAGTGACAACTTTTACCAGTGACTTTATTTATATCATCATATATTTTCAATCGGTTACATGTATTCATCACAATTCAGACATTTGTGAAAGAATAATTGCTTGTGTATAAGACATTCAACTTTGTTAACAGTATTTCGTTTTGTTGCCGTCTAGAGCACGGTCAATTTGGACTAACTATGAATTTTCCATGCAACATTGTGTACAATACATATGTGATCATTCAAATTAGCTTTCTCACATCACCCATCGGGAAAAGGCCGGGGGTTGATCATAAGTATGGATCTCCAAATCCGCTACCAGTGCTATGTAGGGAGAAAGCAACCCCGCGAAATACCCCTACAGTATAACAGAAGCCTGGTGTGATGATCGGTATGTTGAGGGCTATTGCATGTCTTGGTGAGGTGATGTGCGTCAACACCAAGAAGTGGACAGCAGTAATAATTTAAGTAATTACGATTACCCGAAAACGCATTGGCATGAATTGGCGAGACTGAAAGCAAGCTGTTAAATTAAAAACGCGTATTTTAATCAGTATGTGTAGACAGCAAGCAAGACAGAGTCCGATGCAACGAGGTAATATTGAATGCAGATAGGGAGCAATTCAGTGTATTTTGCGCATGAAACGTATCGTGCTTATATAATGGATGCCTTATAGTTAGCATTCATTAGTTAGTCGTCGGGTATGCTTATCCGAACTCTAATTGGCCTGGTGTCAGTCAGTGAAATTGCACACGGAATTTTTAATAAATTACAAATTGGCTAAGTTTAAATTTGGCATGCTTCATTTTTTGTGAAAGCAAAGATGTGCCAGCGTTTTACCCATCTTACGTGAAGTGGTCGCATATTGTCTTCTTATTATTTAAGATATGCTATGCAACAATTTCAGACTTAATAATAATAGCAGATTTTTATTTGCCAACAGAGGCAATTTGGCCCAACATTTGAATAGATCGATGTATAAATCAGAAGCAGGATCATATATATGTGTGCGAAAAACTGACTAGAAATTGGTTATCGCTAAAAAAATTTTAATAGTGCTGGTAAAAGATTGGTGAAGAAATTTCTGCAAGTCGGATATGGCAGAGCCCCATGTAGATATAAAAAATGAAGCATACTTTGAACATGGATTCTTGAAAAATGGCGAAACCTAAATTCTTAGAAGAATTCAGTCTAAGTGAATCAGTTATGTATGGATCCAAACAAAGAAATCACGAGGCAGCAAGCAGTTAATTGTAATAACTTCTGAATCTTTAAATGAAAAATGTTGCATGACAGAGAATGGATTAATTATCTTGCCCTTGTTGGGCGCAACAATGTGTTTGCATCCAATGTCCTCCTGATTAATCCCAATATTTCAAGTGAATGAGAGATACACATGCCGCAAATTTTATGTAACATATTATTTCTAAATCTTAAACAAACGCTCACACACATACACACAGACGTGGCATACGCTTATCTAGTGAATCGTCAAATGTTGTTAAATCGCTTTAATTTAATTAACTGGGATGAGTCTACTCGTGCAGTAAATGATTACTCCTCAATCTAAAACAAACGAGACATATACAATTAAACTAACATTGATTGCGTGTGTGGTGATAACAATTACTATAATCAAGGTTTCGATCTTGATATAAATACCTGACCCATTAATTACCTACATTTGTCAGTATAAACTACGAATTGTAAAGTGTAGAAAAGGAAATTAATCCAGTAGAATGGTTTCGTCATTATTGGTAACTCATCCCGAACTGGCCAGAAATTGCCGCGGACATGGCTCGAACATGGGCATATCTGCTTCTGAATCCGGTGTTCTAACCACTAAGTCACCCTGCCGAAGTAGACGTGCCCAGGTTTGAGTCCTGTCCGCGGCTTAGTCTAATCTGTACCTGATGAGTTCCCAATAAGGACGAAACCGGTCTAGGGATGAATTGCCGTTTCTACACTATAAAAATCTTAGTTTATACTGACAAATGCATATAATTAATGCATCAGTTGTTTATTTCACGATCGCAATCTTGATTACAGTAAACGGGCACACATAAACACAAACCTATCTAAATATTTGTCAGTATTTTTATTAAATCATTGTAATTTCATTTCGTTGTTTGTACACATGCAGACACATACACAAATTTGACATACATTTACATAGTGAAAAGACAGTTATGCTTAAGAGATCTAACATAAAGTATAAATGAGACAGTTTAAACTAAATTTTCCACTTGACATATTGATTATCAAATTGTTTGTGGGATGTGCTTTCCGTTGAAAAGGCTTCCTAAACCAGAAGTCCAAATATTTGAATTAATTAGGATACGAGATAGCCAAGGGTGGCAGAACTGTTAAAATCTACTACTATGTCATTGGAATATTTAAACAGCTAGCATTGATTATTCTCAACCTGAATCTTTGAAAGTGCTCGACCGAAATATAAGTTGCAGAAAACTTTTCCCTGTCAAAACTCTAGAACGGATAATAGTTGTTCTCAGATGACCCTTACCGATTCTTACAGACTTTGATTGGTTTCAGACTTAGTAAGGATATGCCCAAAGACGTGAAATAATCGCCATTACTTAATAAGGCAAATACAATTGCCGACAACGAGACAATTTTTAATGCATTTGTAATATCAAGTAAGAGGATTTTGCAAACGTGTGCCTCAGAGATTGAGGAATGTAATTGATTTAGGACACTACCTATATTAGTGTAAGTATAGCGTTTAGTCACAAATCCCTATTGGTCGTCCTAAGGAGCGAAACTAGTTCTTGGTTTAAAGAAAGGGGATATTTCATTTTAGAAAAACCTTCCATAATTTTGTGAAGTCCGGCACAATGTAAATGGAAGGAGGGTCATTAAAAGTGGATACCAACGAAAAGGCGCTGTTTAGATTGGGCGAGATCAGCGACGTTAACAATTCTGGGAGTCAATTGGTAATAAATGGAAATCTGATAAAAACTTCAGCAAACAGAGTAAAAAGGTTTCAACCCAGGAGATCATTCACGCTAGCTTATATTTCACACCGATAAATTTGATCTTTGGATTTAATGTCCTTAATAGCTTGGACGACCACGGCCGGTGAGGCATAAAATTTATTCATACTGCCGCATTTGCAGTCGCTAATTACAACCATCGAAGTAGAAGATACGGAGTTGCAATCTGAAAGAAAACTCAGGTATTCTTCTGCAAAGATTTTGTTGATAGATCCAGAGAAATTAATATTCTATTTAATTTAATTATGAATTAGCTTCTCTTTTATAGTTTTAAATTTCCGACGAGAATTGCGGCGGATCGATGTGCCTTTCAACAATAAGTGATTGCTTTCTTGTCGTATACTGAATGAGGTCATAAATACTACGTAGTGAACGAGCCCGAGCTTGTTATGAAGTGCATAGTCTTAATTCCAAGTCAGATTTTCCAAGCCTCATAAAGCTAGTTTAGCCTGTTTGAGGTCCTTGTGTGTAGGATAAAATTGACAGATGTTAGATTGAAGAAATAAAATGATATTCTATCATTTTTAATTAATTCACTCAGTGTAATGGCTTAAAAAATTGACTAAATTCATTCCAGTTAATGAAACGTCTCGATTTTTTAATGATCTTCTATAAAGCAGAGTACAAGAGGAGAATAATGAAGGATATATGACAGTGATCGAGATAAGAGAATGTCTCTTGGCGCTAGACATTGTTCACCTCATTTTTGTCGAGAATACAAGCAATATGATTATTGCCACGCGTATGAAAATGCACTAACTGATATAGCACATTATCAGCAAAAACTGCAGCTGTAGGTTGTTTTCCAAGGCTAGATTATTACAGTTGACGTTAAGAAAGTTGAGGACACTCAAAATATTAATTGAATCAAAGCACTGGGCAGACAGGGTGCGCGTGTATATAAACATAGTCACTGCAAGGGTTAGTCAGTACTGTAGAGATATTTCCACTATTATAAAGAGCAGTGGCAAGGTTAGCATAGAGAGCGGATATATAGAATAAGTCTAAAACTCGACCATACATTGGGCTACGACATTTCGTTGGATTGATAGCTAATCTAGGCAACTTTTTTATCTATAGAGTGATCTAGTGAGCGACAAGTACTCATGGTAATAACTGAGAACAGAGATTTCAGTGCAACACGAGGCTCAAATGCTTACTTCACATCTGAAGCCATTGATCCATGATATGATCGGCAGCAACGTTGAGGGTGGCCAAGTATAACCAGAAGACATTCAGTGATAGTTTGTGGATATAGACAGCCTTTTACTTTGTGAGGAGATTAACAACATATTCAAGCTTACCAAAACAGTGAAATGTCTCATGTTTGGATTGGTGCATCCAGAGAAAGTAACCGTGGTATGGGCTGAAGTAGGGACCGACGACAAAATGATTGAAACTTTATCAGTCACCCTTTGCAATAAGGAGCTATCACGCCTCATTTTGGCTTTTAATGCTTTTTTTAAAGGAAGATATTAGCGTAAGAGTTTCCAACTCGTCATTTTTAAATCTTTTGTGTATTGTTAGAGAAAAAGCAAGCTGCTTGTTCACTGAAACATCATTTAGGTAATGAATGTTTTCACTGAGGTGAACAAGCATATCTGAAGCCAGCACATCATCAGAAGTCGAAAGGTGCGCATACCAGATAAATATATTGCGCTTAAAATGATTGCGTAGATCAACCCATTTGGGAAATTGTTAGGTTGGCTTAAGAGGTAGTACCGAAAAGTAGATACAGAAAGATTCCTTTGCAGGATCGCTAAAAGGATGGAGAGTTTGGCCACTTGCTGCTGGAGTTATGAGCATCTTCTCGACAGATTCGCCAGCTTTTTCGTTAGGACTGAATTGTCAACTGACAAGTGCAAATTCAGATTCATAGAGATGGAGATTGGAAATTTTAAATTCGATAGATAAAATATCATAACAGAGAAGAACGTTATAAGAAACGTACGGTGTATTATACGGAAAGCAGAGTGTTGAGTTGTATCATTCAGGTAATAAAAATAATTCCTTAGAATGAGGCGCATATTAGAGTCCAACGAAACAATACGTAAAGTATACACGAGAAAATTTAGAAATTATAATATTTTTAGAGTTTAGAATTTATTTATTTAGATTTAAACCACACATGCTCTATCGAACATATTACAATATCGGAAAATGTACAATAAATAAGAGACATCAAATCAGATAAATAAGTGAAGTAAGACATAATGTCAAAATTTCTCAGCCTCTAAAGATCCTACCATTATCACTATTGATAAACAATTGTGCTAGTAACTAATTCACCCAACCATACATATCCCTACTTTTGAATTTTACCCTGACATTTTCAAGTATCGGGGAGAAGTAATATGTCTCATAACTTTTCTATGTACATCGTCTATCCTTTTTGACAAACATTTTCATCTGAATTCTAAGTATCGGCTGCATAAGCCAAGATCAACTTAATCCAAACAATATGCATTTGTAGTTGTGTATAATTCGATAAAATGTTTCACTTTATTAACGCCAAAATTTTCATAGCGCTGCAAACATACCTTTCAATATTTCTCATGCCAGAAGCTTTACACTTAATAGTTGTGTATAAATTCTTGATTTATTGCAGAATTTTGATCTCAAATTCATCGTTAATAACAGCAACATTAAGGTAAACATAGTTAAATTCAGTTCAATTATCGATTTGTAACGCTATTGCTGTTTTTACTATTGTAAGGACTCAAATTAATTCGCTGAAATTTTGTCGAAATAAATGCATAATTTACTACGATGAATCAATGAGAACGCACCCTTATCATTGAGCAATTACGGGCGACTTCGAATCCATATGAACGCGATACAATAACCACACAACTCACTGTCCTGCTAGTTACCTGTGATTGTTGTCGCCTTCTCTGCTGCACTGATTATTTACGCCGGTTGTCCTCACTTTTAAAATGCTGTCACTAATTCAGCTGGTCTACAGTCAGGCCAAACTTCTCGCTGCTTTGCATCCAGTCATATTTCATTAATCGCATTTTAATCGGATTTCTACGTGTGCCAGGCATCTCGGTGTTATTGTAGACCTTCAACATTTCTAGTTGAAGTCATCGAATTGCAATTAACACAGTCTCTTTCGAAAATTCTACTTGTTCACGTGCATCAACAGCTCACGAACAGGACAAAAAGAGCCACTCTCTAGAATAAATTCTGAACATCCACTTTCTGCTAATACTCACAAATGCTCACGACATTTGCGGATTAATATCCCTATAGCCTTATTAATGGCTATCAACAGAAACTGCTACCTCCAATTCATAGTTTTGTTTTATTAGTAACATAGCACGACACTCTAGCCTGAGCGTTAAAGTGGCGACCGTGCCGAGATGGAAGAGCAGCGAAACTGTTGTAACTTACTTTCCCAACTTGTTTTTTATTACAATATCTATAAACGAATTTCTGAATTACATAAAAACGTCTTACGGGAATTATTAGTTAAGCTCAATTGCCGACGTCAGTATACCTATTGTGCAATTAATCACATTTTTGTTACAGGATCATCTAGTCTTTGTGACACAAGTTTTCAACAGTTCCAAGTAAATTCAACGAATTCTGTGGTTCAATCGGATATAAAAATTTGATTTTTTCAAGCTACGTTTTGTGTTTTCATTTTGCTCATTTTAATGTCCTATATGTTATTTCCAAACATGACTATATTCAAACTTAAGTTGGTTCAATGTCCATCCGTCTGTCTCACATTTGATGACACTTTGCTATCCTCTTCAGAAATATTTCTTCAAGAATTGAGTAAAATATTTAAAAGATATATCATAGACATAGCACAAGTTAATAAAACTGCAGATCAGCACCTCCGTTAAAATCAGACAAAACAGTACAAACAACAATCAAGATCACCTCGATTCTTTATTCAATATACGCCAAAGAATTGTTGATATTATTACCAAATGTATTTCTATACTTGTCGAAATTGCCTGCATTGTTCAAATGCCAATTGCTGTAGTTTTTTTTATTATATTCGTACAAAATAGTTAATCTTCAAGACAGTACAACTGTCTACGTCATGTGCAATGACTAGCCTTTATGTCTCTATGACCCGGTCAAGCAACCAAATGAACTTCTGCATTTCCTATATTTCAAAACCAGAGGAGAATTCATCATTGACACAGGTAAAGCAGGTTCTATTCTCAAGCATAACTTAATGGCCGAGATGTCTTTACATGTTCTACTCGCAACAGCTACGGGAATGTCTATCCTCACTTATGGTTGTCGGCATCGCTCTCTTAACACAGATTTTGCACATGAATTTTCTCACATATTAATCGCCAAGGCCTCGTATAACATAATAAGCCATGATTTCCTGTTGAAATATCGGCTCATTTTTTATCTTGCTAATCAAAATTCTTTCACTAGTGCAAAGTTGCTGGACACTTTCCGCCAAACGTTCGGAGCTACAGGCCATACAGCTATCTCCAGTGCAGCCGTCGACAGAAATATCAACAACTCTTCGAGAACACAAGTCGTTCGTCGATCTCAGCAGAAAAGAGCGCTACTCCAGCTAAACTGAAAGCTGCCTAAGAAGAATTTAAAAAAAGTATGGGAAGGGGCCATCGTCAGACCATTGAAAAGTTTATGGACGTCACGATTTCATTTAGTCTCTAAAATGTATGAATCATACAGAGCCTGCGAGGTTTATTGCAACATGATTACAGTGACCAAATCCGATGCATACCCTATTCCCAATATAAATAAATAGCTTGAAAATCTCAAGAGTAATAATTACGTCTCAGTGATTGAACTCAGACAAACCATCCACTACATTCCGTTAGCAATAGAATAAATAGAAAAAAATATCTGCCGTCTAAGGCCCAAATCGATCAAGAAAATCGCGTTATCAAAGACAGAAAGACATACAAATAATGTTGGAATTTCCCAACCACTATCTCATGTTCCTTCCCGGCATTTCAAAAAAACTAAATCCGTTATGCAAGCATCTGCAGAATCTAAAAGGACATAGCATAAACTCTGCTATTTCTTGGCCGCCATATGACAAGGATTGCTTCGTCATGCCATCAATTCGTTAACACATGTCTCTATACTAACACATCTTGATTTCCAACGACATTTTCTACTCACAACTGCGGCTATTGTATTTACAATTGAGGCCATCTTGGCAAAAGTGATTGACAGATTTCGGAAGCCTATTAGTTTTTACTAATATATACTACAACCAGAAGAAAATAAATACAACACTTTCGTCGAGAACTCCTCGCAATTCATGACGCAGCAGCAGATTTTTGTCCATACAGATCATACGCCATTGGCTATAATTCCATGTATCACATGTTACATTTTTGCGCAATACTTTATTTTATTTCACGTGACATGATCACCCCAAATGGATCCAAATAATTCATTTTTTCATACTCACTTGTCTCACGTTTTATAACATGTTGTTTTGAAACTAACAATTGTAAAGGGGCTATGAACATTTTCTGGTTTTATTCCATTTCTGTGGCAAAGTACGGGTACACTTCATTTGTTTTTAAAATTTTATTTTCAAGTTGTATATTGTATACAACATAGTGTTGCACTACATGGCTCACACCCGAGCCCAAACTTACTTATTTTCATATGACCAGCTACTTAGAGCTGACGATTTGTGTAGCAACAATAAGCAGTCATCGGTTTCGTATCGCAGTATAGGTCATAATTATACATACCACAAATTCATCAGATACACACCGCACATATTCACCACTGAATATCAGGGATCAAAACGTCGAGCACACAACCTTTGGTCGTATCAAACTCTCATTGACAGTGATCCATTCTGTTAAAGATAAAAAAATTAAACCTGGTATCTATACTTGCATTCCACTTTGCAATTTTCAACTCCGGCTCTCAAAAATTATCAGCACTGATCTACTTCGCTTCACGCGATATGATCTGCTTCTATAGCTAGAAATTGTACATCAAATACTATTGGTTATTTTGCATCATATAATTTTTGAAGTAATTAATGAGCATACATCATTCCAGCCTCATCAAATAACAATATATTTTTGTTTAACCTACCAAGAAAAAATACTAACCAGATTCGTAAATGGGTTCGAACTTTATCCTAACGAACTAACCAAACCTCACCAGGAGGATTTTTTATCCTTTTCCTTTTTCTCATAAGTAACGGCTAAAATTAATTCGTCGAAATACGCTGGACCAATGAGAATGCGAGCTAACCTTTCCCTAATTGCGTACGACTTCGAATCTATAACAGCGCGATGTATTTTCCACGCAACATAATATGCTCTGTTCGCTAGCTCTGATTGCTGTCGTCTTCTTTGCTTCACTGAGTATCTAGGCCAGCTGTCCTTGCATTTAAAACGCTGTGTATTAGTCTAGTCTTCATTTGCACCAATCGTCTTGAATCTGCGCATCCAGCCATACGCAATTGATCACCCATTAATCGGATTTTTATATGTGCCTACCATCTCGGTGTTACTGCCGACCTTCAACAAGACTAGTTAATGGTTTCAAACAGCAATTTACACAACCTGCTTCGTCTATTCTACTGGTTCATATGCATCTGATCAAAGGATCATCAGCTCACGAACCTGGCAAAAAGAGCCAGTGACTACAAGGAATTCTGAACAACCACACTCTGCTAATACTCTTAAACGCTCGCGACATTTGCCGACAAATGTCATCTTAGCCCTGTTAAGTGCCACCAGCAATAAATGTTCCTTCATTATCGTAGCGTTTTCTTCTTCGTAACATTGCACTCATTCTAACCCCAGTGTTACACATTTAGTCCTCAATTTACTGCCCTCAAATACCTACTCAAATAATACATATGTAGTATTATTTATTCTAGGGGAAATCAATACTATTTAATCATTTCGAAAAATAGTTTTTTAGGCCATCATCATTTTGCATGCTACATCTTTAAAACCTGTGTAACGCCTCAAGAACAATTCGAAGATATATTGCCGAAATGAAATTCAAATTTAATTTACGCGGCGCCAATTAAAACAAGCGAAATTTAATTTCAAGCTATATAAGCATGGTTAATTAACCACGCCAGTCAGTATTCTCGTTTGGCTCCTGCTGTGCACTACGTGTGCGTGCTGTCTCCTGTCATACTGACTTTTCACCTACGCTGACTTTTGGACTTGCTTCACACGCAAAGTCAATTTTAGTCACGCTAAACTTGTCGCTGCACAACTAGAGACACAGATCAACATCTACATATTTGACATTCACGCACGCCAGTCACCACGTTGTTGTCGCAGATCTTCAACCAGACAATACTTAAACATCACACAATCTCTCGCCGCTGAAGTCAACGCCACAACAGAAGGAACAACAGCCAGTCAACCAGAGTTGGTCTCAAGTTTCGATGAGTATTTATAGACATTTCTGCACTAACTAACTTTCTCAGCAATCACCAGAAAACGCAATACCGGTCTTAATAAAGATTCCCCACAGTACTTATTCTCAATCATCTTGGCGTTGAAGTGACTTTGTGACATTGTACGGTATTTACTTGAAGCCGGGGCGTTTTACAGTTTGTTTGTTCGTTTCTCATAACATTGCGGCGCTTTTGGATATCAAGTCAAAAAATTAAAAAAAACTATTTGGTGAAATCAGCATTTATATCTAATTATTTATAAATTTACATATTAAATTATTTGAGTTTCCGTTCAAATTTATCTATACCTTAAATTTAGTTTGTCGCAGTAAAATTTCAATTCGAAATTTCTTATTTCTATAGCTATTCTAATTCCCTTTTTAATCTATTTATTAAAAAATATGCTATATAGTTTGTAATGTTATGTGAAGCTGTTAAAATTAATAGTAATGATACATCAAATAATGTATCCAGGCAAATGGATAAACCAAATCGTGTTATGGACGGAAAACTTCAGACTTCGCCGTGTTATAATAGATTGGCTCCTTTGGAAAATAAGAAGATTTATATGCACACAGACGTTAGGTTTCCAAAGTCTATCAAGATTGAAAAAGTATTAAAAAAGTTGAAAGCGGTAAGTTTTGTATACTTTTTATCTATTTTGTAAGATTTGCTTAGGGATACATTTATTACAATTAATCTTATTTCTTTGTCAGATCATAGTTTTAAAAATATTCATTCAGAGACCCTTTGGTCATGAATATAAAAATAAATTCTTGTTTTGCAACAAAGGCCATCTTGTCTGACAATTGAATAGCTCACAAAACCAATCTAAAGTATGATTACATATGAGTGAAACAGTGAATAAAAGTTGTTTATCAGTAATGATGACAATGGCACTGATACAGGCTGATTAAGAAAAGTAATTGCTACATGTTATGACTGAGCTCCATGTAAATACAAAAGTCAGCTTTGACTAGGATAAAATCGCCCAGAATAGATCCTTTATAATAATGGGATCTTGAGTATTAGGAGAATTCATAACTTCAGTTTTGTGTTGCGATTTAGATGATGAACACGAGAAAGTACAAAGCGAAGCAATAACTTCCTCGTAGACAGCTAAGAGTCTGTCGATGAAGATAAGATAAACGGAGGCACCGTTAAAATTTTTAAATTGTTAAAGAAGTCATTGTGAGCGATATGCACGCGGAGGATTCTTGATAATATACCAGTGTCACTAGCGTAGCGACAAAAAGCCACTGTAACGACTATACATATCCAAACTATCGATTGGGTGTATTAAGAGCGAAAAAGAAACATGTTATGTTTCCATTCAGCGTTATCTCAAAATTGACCGCTTTCTTAAATTAATCGCGATGTAGTGCTCTTAACTCCGCAGGTAGTGAATGCTAGCGTCCCAGGGAGATTGACGAAGAGCAATATTATATGGCGTTAACTATATTGGCGGAGACAACGCAATGTCCTAACCACTTATGGTTATGACGTAATACAGTAAAAACCGCAAGGGAGCTGTATTTCCGATGTTGTAGTGCTTTATTTCTGGTTGTCTATCATGGTATTGTGTAGAGGTTTTGGTTGACTCAATTTTGTGTGCTATCTAGATAAATATACACATAGTAACAATGTTATTCCTCATAAATTTAACCAATACTTTTTGTGCATTAAGTATTTTTTTCGTTTCTCTTCATGTGACTATATGACATTGAAACATTTGTTAATGTTGGATTTTGTATTTATGTACATGATGATGACGATGATAGGTAGAAACAGCGCGTGGTCAAAAATCCGTTTTTATCCTCCAAAGGAGTGAAATTGTTTATTGATTTGATGAAAGTAGATATTTCATTATAGGAAATTCTGTCCAGAAGTTTTGTGAATGACGGGATAATGGGGATGGGACGAAGGTCATTAATAGTGAAAATCTGCGGGTTGCAGCTTTTCTGGATGGGGCAGTAGTAATTCATAGACATCTGTTAGACCTGAGCCAGCAAAGAAAAAAGGTTCCTACTAACGAGAATATTCGTTCCAACAGAGATATCATACTGGCCAAATTGATGTTTTGATTTATTGTCCTTAATAGCTCGGATGACCATGGTCGGTGAGACTTGAATAGCGTGTTAACTACCGGAGTCATCTTCTCTGTTCGTTACTGTCGAAGTAGAGAATTCTGGGTAGCAATCTGAATGGCTGTTCAGGTAGTCATCTTCAAATTTGTTATAGGTGGAGCCTGTAAAGTCAATGTTCTGTTCCTTTTATTTATGACACAGCTGCTTCATAATAATTGTGAGTTTTCGACGAGAATTGGGGGCGATCGAATTCACCTTTCAATACTATCCGCTTGCTTATTAATCGTATGCTGAGTAAGGTCATCCTTACGTCTAAATGAGTATGCGCGGACTCGAGACAAAATGCATCATTTTTAATTCCATGCGCGATTATTATACACCTAATGATGGATGTTTAGCCTTGTTGAAGTTTTTAAGTGTTGGATGGAGGTGACGAAGACTAAGCGGAGAGGTTATGGTCATGGACCTGGGAGAATCAAGAGGATATGTTGCTATGTGTGGTTATTTCACTCCATGTTATAGCATTGCAAAGTAGAATAAAGACAATCAAGTTAATTAAAGGTGTGTTATACTGTATTATCTTTCTTGGATTAGAGGATAATGATAGAATAGAGGATATTTAGCAATAATTGGGATTAGGATAGATCGATGATTTAAAGATTGGGAAGCCTGTAGACAATACACAGTTAGAATTTGATCCAATATCGCCAGCGGGAAGGCAAAAATCCACAATTCAAAGACTTGGAGGTAACCAAACACTTGTATATGAGAGAAGGCAGAACATATACGATTAACTATTTTAAATGAGTCTGCATAAAAATCATTGGAGAATTATATGCAATTTACGATGGGTAAAATACAAATATAATATGATTCCGAAAATTGAGATATGTAAACGACTAGATTCAGACAGGGTGGCTCAGTCGTTAGAGCACCGAAATCTGAAGCAGGAGTGCCCTGTCCGCGGCAAATTCTGGGCAGTACGTGATGAGTTCCCAATAAGGACGAAACCGGTCTACTGAATGAATTGCCTTTTCTACTTTATACAATACTTAGGTTATACTGACAAATGTATGTACATAATGGGTCAGGTGTTTATATCAAGTTCGCAACCTTGATTAAAAGTAATGGCTAGATTCATATCCAGATACGTGAATCGTAGATTAAAATAAAATAACATACTGAATGCAAATGTAGTAGTTTACAAAAATATTTTGACAACATTCGAACTAATTATGTGGTCATTGCCATAACAAAGCTAATGCCCACGGGGAAGCACTTCTTAATTTCATAAAGTGCGTTCTTTATTGCAGTCGGGTTCTGACATTATTATCATATTCAAAATAGTAAATTACTCAATTTAAGGATGTAGGCAGTTGGCCATAATTTATTGAAACAATGTTGTATTTTTAACTATGGGTACAACAAGACTTAATCATCGTATACGCTTTAAGTGTGGATTATCTTGTGGATATTAAAACAGACTATTAATTGCATGAAATTATGAAATATGTATTTAACATGGACTAGCATCTCATGAAATTTAAGCCGTTAACTATGCCTAAAATTGCTTATTCGTTGCTCAAACAGCGTCAGTTTATAGAGAATCGGTTATCATCATAACTAACTGAAATATTTCAGCAAATAGAACTGAGGCCTCACTATCTTATTAACTTCAAACAAGATATTTTTTTATAATTTTTGGAAACCCTTTAATTGAAGAAATTGTGCAAAACTAGATGGATTTTGTTCTGATACAAAGATCTACCTAAAGAACACACATGAGGGCAAATCTCAAGAGTGCGGCGAGCGAAGATCAACACTGGAGTGCCCCTACTGACATGACAGTCGGAAAGCTGTGTAAAATAATAAATATACGCTTCGTGATCTATGTAAACTAAAATGAGAGATTAAATTCTGAATACAGCTTGAGGGTTTCCATTAGAATGCATTATAACGTTCTTATCAATCGTAGTCAATTGTGAACGAAGGTCGGAACGATGAAGAAACGATTCATACTAGAAATATACAACAAGATTGCCATCGGACACGACAAGAAGCTATATAACTTCGGTTTTATAGCCAAATGTGTTGAGCATTTGGACTCCATTCTGCTAGATGAATTAGTCTTATATTATTGAACTAGGCTTTGGATTAAACGAACATTGGTTGCGCG